>PVJC01010373.1:0-20627 GCA_004026665.1 Murina feae
CATTTCTAGTTGGTCCTTTATCATATCCTTGAGGGTCTCATTAGATTCATTGAGGATCTCACTAAATTTATCGGCAGTCTCTAGCATTTTCTTGAAAAACCTAATAACCGTGGTTTTGAACTCTATATCCTGTCGTTTTCTTTCCTCCATTTCTGTCATTTGTGACCTGTTTCGTCTCCGCATTTTGGCTGCTTCCCTTACTGAGTTAGGCGATCACTGCGAGGGATTAACCTCTAAGCCACTTGGTTATGAGAGTCAGCTGTGTCTACAGTGGGAGAACTTCTGTGCTGGAGACACTCTTATGGGGCAAGAGTTGTTTTAGTGGAACTTTTATGCTCACTGCATCTGCCCCGAGTGTGCTCCTTGTGGATCTGTTTTGTTTAGGTTAGTCCCACTCTGGCCACTGGGTGAGGCTGGCTCCTGTATCTTTAAGGAGGCGTTGATTAAGCCTTTGCCTTAGGCTACTCAGTCTTTTATCTGCAAAAGCCTCTGACGCAGCTTGGGAGGGGCGGGGCCTCGGGGAGTTTGCAGGGCAGGGCGGAGCAAATAGCTTTTGCGCTTTTCAGCACTGCACTGAGAGACACCAGGTCTCTGTGTCCCACGGTAATTGCTGCAAGCAACACTGAGAGAAACCCGCTTTGTGGTTTCCTCCCGGTGCCAATCAGTCCCCCTTCTCTGGGTGTCTGGGTCCTCAGAAACTCGCTTGGAACTGGAGTTCAGAGCCTCTGGGGACTTGTGGCTCTGTCCGTTTTGGAAAAGAACCGCGTCCCCCGGCGCCAGCCCTTCCCCGAGCCCCGTGCGCACGCCCCCGTACCTCTGTACTTTGCTTCCGCTGCTCCTCTGAGTCTCAGGCTCTTCTCTAGTTGTAGGATTTTCACTCAGCCAGCCTTCCTGTGGGTGCGAGTGGTGTCCGTGTGTTCTTTTCGTGGTTTTTCTGAAATAGTTGTTCACGGCTGCATTTACAGTGTCTACCCTATGCCGCCATCTTGTTTCTCCAGCAATGGTATTTAGATGAACAAACATTTATCGAGTACCCACTGTCAAACAACTGTGGTGATAGGGAATGAATCTAATTGCTCACAACAGTGAGGTTGATGTTATCACCATTTCACAGATAAGGAAACTGATGTTCAAAAGGGTTATATAGACAGTAAATGGAAAAACTGAGATTTGAACCCAGGCAGAGACCATATTTTTCTCATTTATGTTGAGTAAATGAGTAATTTAAAGATTTATTAGAAGGGACCTGCCTCCAAAATACTTAGTCTCATTAAGAGGATATTATTTATCAAGATCAGTAACAAAGTAAGATGCATGCAGAACACAGAGATGAAAGATTGCTTCCAACCAGGTAGGTTAGGAAAGTCTTTAGGAAGAAAGATGCTTTAAAAAATATTTTTTTCAGAGATAGAAGGGCATTTCTGGCAGAGAGAATAGCAAGCAGGTAACTCAGCTATATCCAGAGAGGTAGGCAGGTAGGGAGGTGTTTAGTAAATGGTGGGGTTTGGTCCAGGAGAAGTGTAGCACTTGAGGGGCAAGTAGTGGAAGGCCAGGCTGACAAGGAGATTGGGACCAGGTTCTGGATTCTTGGTACATTTCTTCAACACCTCGTGCTCTCTCTAGTCATGCTGTGGTACAATAACCATTTAAGAGTATACTGTATATGGAGTTTCTTGCCTCTTTATAAACTTTGCTCACATTTAAAAATATATATTTTTTATTGATTTCAGAGAGGAAGAGAGAGAGAAACATCAGTGATGAGAGAGAATCATTGATCGACTGCCTCCTGCACACACCACATGGGGAATTGAGCCCACAACCTGGCATATGCCCTTGACCAGAATCGAACCCAGGACCCTTCAGTCCACAGGCCGACGCGCTATCCACTGAGCCAGACATTTTTTCCCCATGGTCTGTAATGCCATTTACTACCTTATTCACCTGATTCATTGATAGCCTTCCCGGGGTACTTTAGTAAAAATTAATTGCAGCTGTTTTGGTGGTCCCTAAAATGTAGCGTATATTTCTAGTTCACATTTATTTCATTTTGCCTTACATAATTGTTTACATTTCTCTCCAACTAAAGGATAATCTTATAGAGAGCAAGATGCGGTCTTATTTATCATTATATCCATTCTTTCAGTTCTAAGGACCCAGTTTAATCTTTGTACATAATCAATACTTAGAATATTTGTGGAATTAAATAAATAATGGTATAGAAATTTATATTTATTTTCCCTGATAAATATTAAATTAGTGCCAAACACTACTAAAAGTAAAAGAAGGAAGAGGTTAGTTAAATTATTCTTTATAGATATACTGGGTTTGTGCACTGGGTGGGAGGGGGGGTGTCCCTCAACCTAGCTTGCGCCCTCTCGCAGTTTGGAACCCTTGGGGGATGTCCGCCTGCCGGCTTAGGCTCAATTCCCAGGGTCTCCCTGGGGATTGGGCCTAAGCCGGCAGGCGGACATCCCTCTCCCAGTCTGGGATCCCTTGCTCCTTACTGCCTGTCTGCAGCGGAAGCAGGAGAGGCTCCTGCCACCACCACTGCACTTGCCAGCAGTGAGACGCTCCTATGTTGCGCATCTGCCCCTTGGTGGTTCATTGCGTATCATAGCGACCAGTTGTTCTGCCATTTGGTCGATTTGCATATTAGCCTTTTATTATATAGGATTGTGTTTGTACATATAATGCTTGTAATAAAGATAATGGTAGAAAATAAATGTGTCCCCGTCCTACCTTTCGTTTCTCATTTATCAAGTGTTATATTCATTAGTAATGAAATCATAAGCTCATAATAAATGTTAATCTCTTTTATTGGAGTAGTTAAGAATGGAATGATTGTTTTTTGCTCGAATATTTTTAAATTACTGTAGAGATGCATATATGTGTGATTGTTTTTATTTATTTATTTTTTAATATATTTTTATTGATTTCAGAGAGGGAAGGGAGAGGGAGAGATAGAAACATCAATGATGAGTGAGAATCACTGATTGGCAGCCTCCTGCATGCCCTCTACTGGGGGTTGAACCTGCAACCCAGGCATGTGCCCTTAACTAGAATCCAACCTGGGACCCTTAAGTCCGCAGGCCGACACTCTATCCACTGAGCCAAACTGGCTAGGGCATGTGTGTATGCTTATTTTTAGATTAAAAAAATTTATTTTCCTTAAACACTAAGAATATCCCAGTTATTTATTATACAGAGATATTTCAATTGCAGTATAATTGAGTTATTTAAAGCTGTCAGATGTTGACCTTGCCACGATTAATTGAGAGACTATAGGCAAAATGCTTAAATTCTCTAAATATTACTTTTCCTGTCTGTAAAGTGAAACAAGAATAGCTTGGATTGTGATTGTGAGAATTTGAAATAATGTAAATAAAGTACTTATGCCTCGTACATAACAATGCTAAATAATTATTATAGTTCTTATTTTATTTACTTAGCATTTAATATGAGCTTGGTATATGTTTTGTTAATTTAGTATTATACCCTAGCTTGATTAACTTAATCCTAAAATTCTCTTTTCAGTTTTAGTAAAATGAAGACAGTATATCTAAATATTACTGATTTCACCCTATTAAATACAGGCTTATGGAGTTTATTTGAATATATAGGAATTATGTCAAGTCCATGATACATAAAAATTTAGTAAATATGATTAGGCTGTTGATAAGATGAAAATAGTAACAAAATGAAAAAAGTTCATATTAGTGATTGGCAATTAAATGTATAAATTAAAACAGAATCAAAGTATAATTTTTTTATTTACCACATTCGTTTTTTTTAGTATAATTATATAGATTGGAGTTACAGGGACTTAAGTACATTCATGTTATATAAATAGATACAGTACATTTGGAAGACAATTTGGAAATGTTTAGTAGGAGCCTTACTGATATTTGTATTGTTTGACAGTAGTGCTACTTATAGAAGAATATCCACAGAAAATAATCAGACAAAAAATGTGAATTAAAATGTTTTTAACAATATTAACTATAACAATAAAAACAAACAGGAAACACCCTAAAGAATAAGATAAACAGTAGTATAATAAACTATGGGATTATTTCACAGCTGTTAAAAATGCATATTTTAGCAATGTAGGAGAATGCATATGTAATAATGTTGAATGAAAAACATTAACAAGATTATATATTTATCATCACTATAATTATCTAAAAATGTGTGTAACAGCCATAACCGGTTTGGCTCAGTGGATAGAGTGTCAGCCTGCGGACTGAAAGGTCCCAGGTTCGATTCTGGTCAAGGGCATGTACTTGAGTTGCGGGCACCTCTCCAGTGGGAGGTGTGCAGGAGGCAACTGGTCAATGTTTCTCTCTCACTGATGTTTCTAACTCTCTATCTCTCTCCCTTCCTCTCTGTAAAAAATCAATAAAAATATATTTTAAAAAATAAATAAATAAATAAAAATGTGTGTAACAAAGGATAGTCTTCAAAGGGGAATGGGGATGAATTGTGTTAAATTAGTTGCTTGTGAGTGATTTTTTTTCCCTTTTGAAAATTTGCAGTCAATTCTTGAAATACTTGTGGAATTAAATGAATAAGTGGTATAGAAATTGTGTTTCTTTTCTTTAGTAAATACTAAATTAGTACCAAAAACTACCAAAAGAGTGAAAAGGTTGATTTGATTATTCTTTATAGGTATATTGTACTATAAATTATTTCAATGTCAACTTTTAAGAAACAGTTATACTTAAGTAGAAGAAAATCCTGAAGATAATCTCTTTATCCCTGACAGCTTAGAACAAGTTATAGCTATTATCACAATTACTGTGACATGAGATCTATATGTCAGTATAATGTGAGCCTATCTACTCTAATAAAAGTGTAATATTGAAATTGACCTTTCTTCAGGACACCTAAGTCACGCCCACCTGCCAATCAGAGCGGCTGTAAGCAAATTAACCCAGCCAAAATGGCGGATGCCAACTGCCTCGCCGCAGGCCCAAGCCTCATTTCTCCCACTCCCCGAAGGGGACTGAGGAGTAGGAGAAAGGCAGCTTGGGCCCGCGGCGGGTCCTGCTTGGCTGCTCCCCAGTCCCCTCACTGGGACCTGGGAGCAGGAGAAAGGCAGCCCGGGCCGGTGGTGAGACCCCCAGGTGCCCGCCACCTGCCTTGCAGGGATCAGGGAGTGGGGAAAGCCTGGCCTGACCATGAGGCAGTGAACAGGCAGGGTTTTCCCAGCTGTTTGGTGGCTGAAGGAAGATGGGGAGTAGGCAAGCTTGGCAGGCAGGCAGCACCGAGCCCTGGCCATAGCTCAAAAAAGAGAACAACATGCAGGGGATGGCAGGAGTCTGAGAGATCAACACAGGGGGGTGCCTGCTCCAAGCCTCCATGATGTGCCTGGGGGCAGGCCCCCAGCAGATAGACACACACAGGATGACTGCTGTGAGCCTCAGATGCAGCTGGGGGCAGGCCTCCAGTGGCGACACACACTCACTCTCACACACGTACACACACACACAAAAGGTGCCTGGCAGACTGGGGTCATCATAGGACATCCACTGAGGAGTTCTGGACTGTGAGTGGGGACAGGCTGGGCTGAGGGACCCTCCCCCTCCCCCCCATGCATGATTTCTTGCACTGGGCCCCTAGTCCTATATAATAAAAGAAACATGTAAACTGACCGTCCCTCTGCTACACTCACCAACCAATCAGGAGTGAGTATGCAAATTAACCCAACAAAGTTGGCAGGTTAATTTGCATACACAGGTGCCAGGTGGAGAGCAGAATGGGAGAGCTGGCGGCATGGAGGACTTGACAGAGTGGGAGGCCATGGGATGGAGTCAGAGCAGGAAGGAAAAACCAAGAGCGTTGGGAGAATCAGTAATTCTGGGAATAGTAGTGCTGGTGGCAGCCCCAGGACCGGAAGCGAAGCCCTGAACGCAAGGAGCACCAGGAATGCTGGGAATCGTAGTTCTAGTGGCAGATGGATCTCTTAGACAATAGAGCAAAGTGAGCCTGGAGCAGTTACTGTTGTAGGGGATGGAGGGAAAGCAAAGGTGAGAGACATAAGTAAAATCAGAGTGTCTAGGAAAAATTAAGGGGAAGATATCCTAAAACTTCGAGGAAATCGCCACCAATGAAGCAAATTTAAAAAAAAGCCTCTGTTATTCTGTGAGCAACAAACCAAACTGAGTTGGGGTCTCAGACATTTCGCTCATATGATTGCAAAGACAAACAGAAACTCACGGATTGGAGAGGGCTCCCCTGAAGGCTCCCAGATTGGAGAGGGTGCAGGTCATCGGCCTGAGGGTCTCCCACACCCCCCAGTGAACAAATGTCGTGCACCAGGCCTCTAGTCTATCTATAAAAATTAAAGACCTTAAAGAGAAGCCGAGCTTTAAAGGACAGGACTATTTGTTTTTAATATGACTTCTCTTTATTTTAGAACTGATAGATGTCACACGCACCCTGCTGCTTCTAAACCCAGACTTTACCACGGCATGGAACGTGAGGTACGTCATTCTCATCAGTGATAAAATGAAGTTGTCCAAATTTCTGAAGGCATACAAGCCCCATGAGTTGTTAGCCTTTTGAAAAATGAAATATAAACCATATGTCCATGGCATCTTGTACTCATTTTCTTTATAATAGGCCCATGAAAATTTTAACATAACACTTTGCCCCTTTTTGCATATTTATACCTGTTCTCTGTAAACTTCTTTTCTGAAATATAAATCGTCATGTTGAATTATACCATTTGGTACCTACTTTTATTTTCCTTTCTTTTAAGAGAGGTAGGGGCAATCAGCATAGTTGGTTGATGAGTAAGACCCTAGTTAGTATATTTGAGAAGCATTACAGTGTGTGGGTGAGTATCCAAGGCCACAAACTTGTAATCTCAGTTTAGTCACTAACATTGGGACCTCTGTGGGCAAATCACCTACAGACCCTGGCATTCTGTTTTAGAGAAAGGTCATATTTTATTGGTATCTTTAATTCTAATTATTGTAACTTTAAACACAAAATACTTTATCGAACTATTACAATTCAGCCCAGGTTCATGTTTTTCTATATATATAGTTTTAAAAATCTGGTGGTTCTTTAGACTAACACAAATTCTCTTAAGAGGAAGGCAGGATACAAATTATCCTATATAATCCTATATAATAAAAGCATAATATGCTAATTAGACCAGATGACCTTCCGGATGACCTTCTGTGTGAAGCCAGGGCTTCGAGGGCTGAGACAGGCAGCCAGCATGGTGGGCGAGGGCCAAGCCCCTTACATGAATTTCATCCATCTGGCCTCTAGTAGATAAATAAAAGTGAAGTTTCAGTGAAAGTTGTGAACACATTTTAATTTTTCTATAGAGAAAAGTCATGTATTTTAACTTTTTTATTTAAAGGTTACTTAAATAATACTTCATTTAATTTTCTTTATTTTTATTTTTTTGTTAATCCTCATCCGAGGCTATTCTTCCATTTGATTTTTTTTTTTTTTAAGAGAGAGTGGAAGAGAGAGGGAAAGACAGAGAGAAACATTGATGTGAGCAAAACACATCGATTGGTTGCCTCCTGCACAGGGCCTGGGCTGGAGAGGAGCCTGAAACCAAGGTACGTGCCTTTGACTAGAATCGAACCTGGGACACTTTGATCCGCAGACTGACACTCTATCCACTGAGCCAAACTGGCCAGCGTCTTCATATAATTTTCTGTGAATTTTAAGCAACGTTATATTCTGAGTTAGTATTTTTTAATACCTACTGAATTTTATATTTAACTGATTTTTGAAATTTTAGGTAACTTCTATGGTATGTCTTTTTAAAGTTGTCTTTTAAATAATTAATGATCAGATATAAAGAGTGAGTTACATAGCTTCAGAATACATGTAATTTTATAATTCTCATTTTCTTTTATGGAAAGTACCACAGCAGTAGGGAATAGACTAATATTTATGAGTGGCTATATATTTCAAGGACTATGCTACAACTTTATACATTATCTTATTTAATCCACACAAATCTTTACAACGTTTTTTCATTCATCAGATATTGATTAATAACTAATATATGGTAGGTTCTAGGCACTGGGAATAAAACGAAGAATAAAACAAAGAAAAATCCTTGACCATGTGAAATTTTTATTCTAATAGAAGAAAGCAATAAGGACGTTCACAAGTAAAATATATAATCACGTGTTGGCAAATCCTAGGGGGAGAAGCTGGGAAAACAATAGGGAGAGCCGGAAAGAGAAAAGAAAGAGTGGTATTGCAGTGCTAAGTAGGAGATATGAGAGCAAAGACTGGCGTAAAATCAGGGGTCAGCCTTTGTGGATCTGGGGTAGGAGCATTCCAAGTGGACGGAACAGCAAGTGAAAAAGCCCCTAGTCATCTCTGAATTGTCCCTGGGTGTTCTGAGACAGCAAGGAGTCCAGTGTAACTGGAGTAGCATGAAAGAGGGAAAGTGTAATTTAGGTGAAAGATACTGGTGACTTGAAGACAAACTTGGCAGGGAAGTCAGAAGTCATAAGATTCTCACCGTAGTTTATAAATTATATAAGTTTATACTGTATTTAATAATACTAGAGGCCTGGTGCACAAAAATTTGTGCACTTGGGGGATCCCTCAGCCCGGCCTATGCCCTCTCACAGTCTGGGATACCTTGGGGGATGTCCACCTGCTGACTTACACCTGCTCCCTTGGGGGATCAGGCCTAAGCTGGCAGTCAGACATCCCTCTGGCAGCCCGGGAACCCTCGGGGGATGTCCACTTGCCAGCAGGGAGCAGGCCTAAGCTGCAGTCAGACATCCTTAGTGCTGCTGAGGAGGCAGGAGAGACTCCCACCACCACCGCAGTACTGGCAGCAGTCAGTCTGGCTTGTGGCTGAGCAGAGCTCCCCCTGTGGGAGTGCACTGACCACCAGGGGCAGCTCCTGCATTGAGCGTCTGTCCTTGGTGGTCAATGTATGTCATAGTGACCAGTTACTCCCAGTGGTTCTGCTGTTAGGGTCAATTTGCATATTAACCTTTTATTATATAGGATGGTTTAAAGACACAGATGATGAATTGGATGAGAGAATCAAGACGGTGAAGTTTAACTCTGGTTTTGGGCCTGAGCAACTAAAAGGACAGAGTTGCCATTTACTGAAAAGGGGACATCTAAAAGAGGAGCAGATTTAGGTGGGGGCTACTGGTTGGCAAGTCATGTTGGGATGTTAGGTTTGTGTCCTGCTTGTTGTGTATGAATCTAAAATTCAGGTGAGAGTTCCAGGGCAGATGTTAAGTTGGGAATCACTGGGAAATAGGTAGTATTTAAAGCCATGAGATTGTTTGAAATACCCAAAGTAGTGGGCATAGAGAAGAGACCAGTCCAAAGACTGAGCACTGCTACACTGCAGTTTTCTAGAGTTGCACAGCCCAGTATAGTAGCCACTAGCCACATGTGGCTATTGAGCCCTTGAAATGTGACTAGTTCTCAATTGAAAGGTGCTCTAAGTGTAAACTACAGCAGATTCTGAAGACTTGGTGTCCCTAAAGTAAAATATCTTATTACTAATTTTTATGTTGATTATGTGTTGAAATTACATTTTGGAGGTACTGAGTTAGGTAGTCAGGGCACTGAAAATAATTAAATGCAGTGAAAAAGAAAGGAAGGTAATAGAAAAGTGGGAGTACCATTTTTATTCATGTTCTCATTTTCCTCATTAGAAATTGAAAATCCTTAAAAAAAATGCCTATTAGCATAATGTATATACATACATGTACATACACACATATATATAATTCAGTGGAGGAGAAAGACTAGTCTTAAGATATAGGAATCTTAAATTCTATTTCATCAATTAACTAGCAGACAACTTTGGACAAAACCTATTAACTTCTCAAGAGATTTAGTTCCCATATCTGTGAATAAAAGATTAGGTGATTATTTTTATGATTCTTTTGAAATAGACTTTTTTATTATTATATGTGGTTTGTATTTATGAAGTGAAATGGTTCTATAAAATAATTTCAGTGATATTAATAGCAGTTAATCTTGAACTTATTCTAGGACGATTATTGAGAAAGTTTTTTGCCAGATAAGTAGAAAGGAAATCTTGATTTTTTTTAAAAAAACATTGTAGATATGTGTTCTAGTAAATTTTTAAAAATATATATTTTATTGATTTACAGAGAGGAAAGAAGAGGGATAGAGAGTTAGAAACATCGATGAGAGAGAAACATCGATCAGCTGCCTCCTTCACGCCCCCCACTGGGGATCAAGCCCACAACCAAGTACATGCTCTTGACCAGAATTGAACTCGGGACCCTTCAGTCCGAGGACCGATGCTCTGTCCACTGAGCCAAACCAGTAAGGGCTGTTTTAGTAAATTTTAATGTATATTAGTAAGACTGATTGACATATGGAATCATGAATACATGTGAAAAAAAAACAACCAGTTTTGGAAGTAAACTGATCTAACCCTATAAGTTCTTTTGCAAACCAAAGACTTAACAATTTATGTTTAATTGTTGGTATATTTCTTCTGCAGGAATTCTGGGAAGAATTGAGAGATTTTATAAATTGCTAAAAGCTGGCATAACACATTGGTACTTCAATTTATAAGTGTTTCAGTCTTAGGGAAAAAATACAGGCAAGAATAAGTTTTTGAACTGATATCCTGAGTTAGAGTGATGCATGTAGTTCAAAAATCCATCTGGTTATAGAAAAAATTGACAGATGCTTCTCTTTTTTTCTCCTTTTTTGTTTTCTTTGAATTTGCTTTGAAAATTGGTGAATTACTTGATGAAAGAGGTTGACTTCATAACGGTGTCCAATCTTTCCAACATTCTCTGCGACATAGACTAAGCAGAACATTTTTGAGCAACTAGAGTAGCTGACTGAGTAGCTGACAACAAGCTCCAGTGATTTGGGTCCTTTACTCATGGCCTATTGATTTAAATTGGTAACTTTATGGATCTAATTTATGGTTCTGACACTTTGAGCTAGAGACCTTGATCATGTTATTGAATCTCTCCCTAATTCAGTTTCCCCATTTATAAAATTGAGTTAATATTAGATTGTACCCTATGAAATTATTGTTTTTGTAGATCAAAGATGATGAAATCCAATCATTCAGATCCTGGTTTCTAATACCATTCTCTAACAGGAAGAACTGGGCTTCTTGGGGAAATGGCTGATTTTAAGATCAGGGCACGGAACTTACAAGATAAGCCTGGAATATTTAATTTTTCAATTTAGTTATATACTTAGAAAATAATGTGAAATATTTTAACAAATTTAATTACCTACTCACATTTCATTAAACATCTTAATTTAATCTGATGGCTACTGACATCAGTAACTTGGTCATCACTAATTTTTTTGAGTTATCTAGCAGTTTACTTATATCTAAGTTGTTTGAGATACAGCACTTTTTGAATCCAAGGAGTGGAGCATAATTTACCTCTGTGGTAAATTAATAATTATTATGAATTATTACAGATCTTATAAATTATTGTAAATAATTATTATAAATTATTATAAATGTAATAATTCAATATTATATTGAATATTTAGATATTCAAATATAACGAGCAACTTACATTTTATTTGAAACTTTGCTTACAATTCATGTGCAACTGGAAATTTTATCTCAAATTAGATTCCTACTTAAATACATTAGAGCAGTTGATTTTTTATTTTATCTCTAGGCTATGTGGTAGCCATAACTTAACCACTTTCCGTATTTCATTTTCAGCTAATCTTTAAAAACTAGTTTATGACAACTAAAATGTTTTTTTGGTCCTGTCCCCGGAAATATTTATTAAATTGATATTAAAATTTTGCTCCTTTTTTATGATTCTATCAGGTGATCTTTTTAAGCATATATATATATATATATATATATATATATATATGTATATATATACCATTCATTGAGTTTGTTTTAAGCTAAGATGTCTTCCCAAATACTACTTTGTTGTTCAAATAAAGAAATTAAGAAAGCACCTCTAATTTAAGAAACTTTGTAAAGATTTAGTTGTAACTTTCTATTTACTGAAAAAAATTAAATGTCCCTTTGCTTATACACATCCGTGGGAATATAGTTAAGCAATTGTAAATAAGGAGAGGTTTTAAAATTAGTAAATGGAAATTATACTTAATATAATAAGTTATCTAGGAAAATGGTTTTTAATCTTTAGTGTGCACCACCCAAGGGCTCACTAAAGCACACAGCTTTGCCCACTGAAGTTTTTGATTCAGTGGGTGTAGGATGAGGCCTGAGACTTTATTTCTCAACGTTTTAAATGATGATGTAGTCAGGGACCCTAATTTGAGAATCTGTTCTACAAAGTACTTAAAATTACATAGAGCAGTATTGTGCCTTCTTTTATATAAGTAATCTGACTTATTGTATGAACAAAACATTTACGGATTTGAGAAGAAAAAAGGATCTAGGACTGCAAAGTAATTGGTTGTTGCATTAAATATTCTTTTAAGATGATACAGGTTCCCTGTGCATTGGAAGAAAAATAGTCAATAATGTCATCTACTAAAGCAGCCATATATATCTTCAAATTATTTTATAGAGTGAAATGATTGTAAAATGCAAGTATTTATTATCACTTATTTAGTATTTTCATTAAAAAGTAAGTTATTTTTCTTTTTAAATAAAAGGTTAGAAGTAGTATGTTGTTGGAAAGAAAATGTATTATGGTATTTAGGAACTAATCCACCTAAGTAGGTGAGGTATACTTGCTGGACTTTGGTTTTGTTGGTATTACACTTCCCTAAAATGTATGCAATCAGCCCTACCACAGAAAGGACGTAGCAAGATTAAGAAATATTAGCAATTGACCTAGTTTCATTATAAAATAATAAGACATTAAAAGTTAATATCAGAACTGTATTAAAAACGTATCTGAGAAATTAAACCTAAATCGTTTTTACCTGAGAAATATGGGGAGCACTTTTGCATGACATTCTTTATACTGCACTGAAGCTTGGAACACTTTTTGAAAATAAAAATTTCACATAGGGCCCTGTGGATAGAGCATTGGCCTGGGGACTGAAAGGTCCCAGGTTCGATTCCGGTCAGGGGCATGTACCTTGGTTGCAGGCCCATCCCCAGTAGGAGGTGTGTAGGAGGCAGCTGGTCAATGTTTCTCTCCCATCGATGTTTCTAACTCTTTATCCCTCTCCCATCCTCTCTGTAAAAAATCAATAAAATATATTTAAAAAATTTTTTTCACATAGCTCTTCTGTTTATATTTCAAAAGTAGTCTCATGTAATAAGACCCATAAGCCTTTTGGAAACTTACCCTAAGTGATAGTACAAACAAAGGAAGTCATAAGCACCAAGCTCTTTGTTTCAGAATTATTTTAGAATAGCAAAAACTTGGAGGCAACCTAAATATCTAACATGGGAAGACCATAATTAACAGCATAGCTACTGAATGAATACTATTTGACCACTTAAATGTTCATACTGTTCAGTTGGTTCAGTTGTTTGGGAGCGTTGGTCGGCCAGCACACCAAAAGGTTGCAAGCTTTATCCCTGTCAGGGTTGCCTATGGGAGGCAACCAATGGATTCTCTTTCACATCAATGTTTCTCTCTCCCTCTCCCTTCCATTCTCTCAAATAAGTAAATAAGTAAATAAATAAATGAAATGTAATCAATAAAAACATATCCTCACCTGGCAGGTGTGGCTCAGTTTTCTCATGTACCAGAAGATGACTGGTTCAATCCCAGGTAGCTAGGGCACATTCCCGGTTGCAGGCTCCATCTCCAGTAGGGGGCATGCAAGAAATAGCTCGTGGATGTTTCTCTTTCATGGGTGTTTCTATCTCTGACTCTCCCTCTCTCTAAAATCAATAAAAACATATTAAAAATAAAACACTAAAAAGTATCCTTGGGTGAGGATTAAATAAATAAAATGTTCATATAGCACCAAACATAGAAGAGCAGAATATAAAATTATATTTTAAAAGGTACATGCAGCCTGGCTTGCATGGCTCAGTGGTTGAGTGTCAACATGTGAACCAGGAAGTCACAGTTGGATTTCCGGTCAGAGCACATGCCTGGGTTGCAGATTTGATTCCCCATGAGGGGCATGCAGGAGGCAGCTGATAAATGATTCTCTTTTATCATTGATGTTTCTTTCTCTCCCTCTCCCTTCCTCTCTGAAGTCAGTTTTTAAAATTATATATATTAAAAGGTAGATGCATATGAGGAAAGGTAGAGGGAAAATTCAAAAATAGTAATTAAAATTACATCTCAATCATATTGTTTTAGCTGATGTGTATTTTTTGGGTAATGAACCAGGCCATATCAAGTCCCACTTAGGAAGCTAGAGCAATTCTTGCCTCATTTTGGAGCTGCCCTACAGATACTGATGTCAGGCCTTGTAAGGTTTTGCAAACCCTTGACCTTCTTCCAAATAGATAACTAAAAGGTCCACCACTTTTATTTGTTATTTTAAGATTATGAGAATACATTCTTGATTACTGTGTGTGATGTGTCTGAGCCTTTTCTGTCTTTTTTCAAAATTCTTGGAAATTCACTTCTCAAAGAGGTTATATTAATACCCATACAATATGTTTAGATAGAAAGATAATGTAATGGTTCTTTTTATTTTTCTTTTACAGAAAAGAGCTGATCCTCTCTGGCACTTTAAATCCAATTAAGGATTTACATCTGGGAAAACTGGCCTTAACTAAGTTTCCAAAGAGTCCAGAAACATGGATTCACAGGTGTGGTTAGTTTACACCTCAGCATTCTTACTTAGGATTCAGAATGGCTGGAGAAAACACAGTGGGAAACCAGGTCACATACTGGTTCAGAGGATGAATTTTAAAGTCAAGTTATGTTTAAACCTTGATGCCAGCACTTGCTACCTCTGTGATTTTGGGAAATTATTTAACCTCTTCAAGCCTCAGTTTTCTTTTTTGCAAAATGGGAATAATAATTACACCTATCTCACAGTTAATAGCTGAGTTTATATGAGTAATACATGTAAATACTACTACAGTGCCTGGCACATATTAAATACTCAATAAATTTTAACCATTATTATTAACATTCTTATGGAGTTGTGGCAATTGCATTTAGATTTTCAAATATAATGAGCAACTTATGTTTTATAATTAATTCAATTGTGTTCTTGGTAAAAAGGCGGTGGTGATGGTTGTGGTTATTAAAAATAACCAAAAAAGGAAAATAAGTGCCACTGAAGTGAATGGTATATGGGTAAGCAAAGGTTGCTAAGACTATAAATGCAAAGAATATTTTTAGGTTAAAGGCCTGAGACAGATGGCCAAAGTGCGCATAAGAACTCTTTTTACTGTCCTGGATGTCAGGAAGTATCTTTCTTTAGAACTCCATGTAACCACTGTAATTACTAAAATGATAGGTGTGAGCTTGCTGCTTGGGTCAGTGGAAAAATTCCCTGAAGAAGTCTGTTCTCAGTTTATTAAGCATTTTTTATGATCTTTCAGTTAGTTAAAAATATCTTAGCTATAATCTTGCCTTCTACTAGCATTGCCAATCAGCTACCTCCAAACCATCTAATCAGTTTTATTTTCTTTCTCAGTGGAAATTGTGATAGCAGACTTCAGAGGTATATGATTGTGTGTGTAGAGGTCAGGAAAGGGAAGGTGGCAGAGGAATAGAATTATTAAATATGCATCAATCAGTCTGTTGGCTTGGCTAATATTTTACAAAGCAAGGTTTTGCTGTTACATACTAAAACTGTTATTTGAAAATGAAAAAATTAGTTTCCTACTCAATTTCTTGTACTTTTACGTTAGAAATTTTTAATCTAAAATAATGCTTTCTTATGAGAAAATATTTGTTAAAACCTAAAGACATTAAGTGGTTGATACACATTATTGAATTTCATTTAAATGTATGCAAATGAAAACCTTAAAAATAGAGAAGGGGAAAAATCTATAAAGACATTTTAAAACCTGATGATCTCACTAATTATGATGTATTTGTTTCCACTAGATTCTATACTATAATAAGGAAATTTTGCTTAATGAAAGCTGTCATAATGCAGTTTCTAGTTTGCAAACAAATACACATAGGGTGAGGCATTCGTATATAATTAAAGACAGAACCATGATTCCTCTTCTAGCATTTACCAGCCATTAATTATATCTGCTCTCCCACCAACTACCACTAGAACACACACACACACACACACACACACACACACACAGGGATTGTAGACAGGTATTATTTTCATTATGTGTGAATGGAAATTAAATTAAGAACAAGAAAACTTGGTTTTTCTCTCTGGTTTATAGTCTTCCCTCATTTTCTTTCCCACATGCTACCCTACTAGACGATGGGTGCTACAGCAGCTACTTCAGGAAACCTCCTTGCCTTCCTTTGTGACCAAAGGAAACTTGGGAACAATTCCTGCAGAAAGGATACAGCGACTAATACGAGAAGAGATGGAGGTCTGTGGTGAAGCAGCAGGGAGATACCCAAGCAATTATAATGCCTGGTCCCATCGCATCTGGGTTTTACAACACCTGGCCAAGCTAGATGTCAAGGTAGGGGTGTTATTCCATCTCCCTAGCACTCTTCATGCCTGCCCTTTAAATCTCCTGGTCGTAGTTCCTCCTCAGGGGCTTTAAAGGAGGAAAGAAGAGGATCTAATGGCAGCTCAGCAGCCTAGAGAGGATCACAACAGCTGATACCTCCAGGGGGTCCCTGGCAATTAAAACAAAGTTTGTGTTTCTCACCAGCATATTTCAGCACTGTTAAGGCTAGTGAATTGGCAGAACAAAGGCAGGTGGAAGCAGTAAGGAAGACTGAGCATAACTCACTTTGCTCTGAAACCGGAAGGGATTGCAGAGCATTGCAGACCTGAAATTGTTTTTTTTCTTGATAGCCTCTGACTGTGACTTTCTGAATCAGCTGGCTGCCTTTTCAGTCTCTCTTGGGAAGGAAACAAGATTTCACTCAGGTATTCCCCAACTTGGCTGAGTCTATAAAAATCCTGAGGATCCCTAAGTGCCAGCTCAGGCCTGCTAAATTGGAATGAGGGTAGGATTTAGAGATCAGTAGGTTTCACAAGCTCAGGGGTTATTTGGGTGCAGAGCCAGGTTGGAAACTGTCACAGCCTAAGCCTTTCAATTTAGAGATAAAGAGATGGAAGTTACCAGAGAATTTTAATGGCTTAGACTTAGCCACAGCATTATTTATTATTCACCAGAGTGAGAACCAGGTATTCTTGTGCTCCTTACATACTATAGTTATTCTATTTTCTTCTTCCCTTTTTATGATATCAGTGCCATCAGCATAGAGGGTACTTGTCTAAAAGCTTCTCAGTCTTGAGACAATTTAAAGAAGTCAAAATGCTTTCAGAGTAATGGAGAAACTATTCTCTAATTTTTACTCACCGCTCCCTTCTTTATACATCTTTTGTAGGTCCTCTCTGTTTCCAAGGTAGAGATTCCTCCAAGAGAAAAAAGCGAGTTTTCACTTCTGGCAGATTTTAGGCCAACAATTTTAGAGGAGTAGCCCTTCCTCTCTAGGTGATACGGCTCTATGCTTCAGGAGGGGAGACGCCTACTGGAGAAGAAAGAGCTAAGACAGAATTATGTTGATCTGAGCGTAGGTTCTGGCCCTATTAGCTGTCTGGAAAGTAAGGCTTTAATGTTTTCATCTTAAAACAGGGGCTTTACTTTCTGCCTCAGTGGATTATTATGAAAATTGTTTAAGTTGATGTGTGTAAAGTACTGGGCACCTAATGGTAGAGGCTCACTAAATTTTAGTTCTTTTCTCTGTTCCTCACGGGAGGAAATGTAGGTGAAACTGGCTACCTACAATTGCGAGGTCAACTCAGCGCATTTTGTTCATGAAATAGTACTGAAACCCAGTCATGCCGAGACACTGTCGGTATACGTTCGTGTAGACGGAGCTTGCTCTCAACAAATTGAAAATCTAGTTGAGGAAGCAGATTCTAACAGTTACAAAGCAGTGTTATGTTTGCAGGAACCAGGGGAAGCTGCAGGTTCAGTGGGAGCACAGAAATTACTCCTCATCCAGGCTGGACTCATTGGGAGTCTGGAGGAATGATTGCAAGTTACCTGGTGGGTGGAGGGGGCTATTGAGTGCTTAGAGCCAGTCACTTCAGCTCCACAGCTTGGTAATGTGTGGGGATTGAGGAGAGTTAAGAGAAGAGAGGAAGGCCAAGTCTAGGTGAGCTGTGAAGTCTTTGGAAGCTTTCCTGCCTAGATATGATCCTTTTTATGGTGACAGTCTCACAAAATCAGGAACTTGGGGCCAAGGTGAAATTCTTGGTTACTTGAGACCATCTGGTGTTGAAGACAGTATGTTGACTCAGCTGCTTTGAGTCCACTGCTAGGCTCACAATCCTAGACTCACATGCTGTCAGCCTGCCTTGCCCTTGGGGAGGCTGCTTTTCCTGTCATCACTGCCACTGTGGTGTCTATTGCTCTCAGTAAAGAGTGCTGACATTGTAAAATCCCCTTTCTGCTCTTAAAAGCCACTGAGCAAGGAGATCATTATCTGTTAGAGAAAGTAATCATAAAAGTACCAGTAGCCTAGAGCAGCTTAAAAATACATATAAAATGAGCTGGTCCTTTTTTTTTTTAACTAGAAAATACAAAGTGATTTCTTAAAGTGTTGGTATCTTAGAATTGATGAGGTTATGGAAACAAGCATTGAAGAAATTGCTATAATCTTACGGAAGGTCAGTATGACAGTATTTATCAGACTATACCCTCCTTTTTCCTGAAAACATATATGTTATGTCTAATACAGCAGTATTACCTCTAGGAATTCATGCTAAAGAAGTAATGGGAGATACAGTATGGTGTAGCAGCAAAAGGTTGCACTCAGTGGTCATGCAGACCTCATTTGAATACAGCCACCAATTTGCTGTGTGCCCTTGAAGGAAGTGTCTTAGCCTCTCTAATCTTCAGTTTCCTCATCTTTAAAATGGGAAAGATGAAAATTCCTACTACATCGAGTGGGAATTTAAATTAAATGGGAGAATCCACATAAAGTGGCTATCACAGGTGCTTGTATTAAGCACTCAACAAACACTGATTGTATTAAGTATGGACATTTGATAGGTGAAAGTACTGTTTATAATTGTGAAAAACTAGTCTAACCCACCAATAATGAGGGTTTAGTTACAGTCCAATCTATCACGTTATAATATTTTGTTATTAATAAAATTATACTTTGGAAGATAAGAAAAATGTTCATTATAGTTTCAGGATATAAAACTAATAAATATGAGATGGACCTAATATAATTTCTTAACATATTATTAGCATTGAATTTGATTTTAAAGTGTCTAGAACAGTGCCTGGCATATTGTAAGTGTTCAATATCTTAACTAATAAAAGCGTAATATTGAAATTAACGGTTTCTCCGGGACAGGGTAAGCCACGCCCACCAGCCAATCAGAGTGGCTGTATGCAAATTAGCCCAGCCAACATGGCGGCCGCCACTCACGGACCTGAGTAAATGGCAGCTTCCATTGTGGCAGGAGTGAAAATGAAACTGTGCCCGCTCCGCTTAAACTGGCTCTAGCAAAACAAATGTTTGAAACAATATAACAATCAGAATCCTCAGGGAGCTGAAGGAAAGAGCAGGCCTGGCCTGAGTCTAAGAGTATAACATTGTGTCATTATAGACAACGTCAGGTGAAGCAGAGAGGAGGCTTCCTTAGTAGTTAGAAGGCCGGCTTAAAGGAACAGCATCAATTATAGAAGATAAACAAACCCCAGAAACCTGCGTCTAGCCAGCCTTGCTGGGACATGGGGTCAGTGGGAGCTGTGGGCAGCCTTAAAGCCTGAAAGCGCCAATCAGCCCGTCACCCATGCTGGCCACAACCCAATAGGGTGAGGGACGTTCCTGGGGGGCTTGGCCAGCCTGCACACAGCCATCAGCCCCTCACCCAGGCTGGTCAGGCACGCCAGCAGGTGGATTCCCAGAGGGGTCCCAGACTGTGAGGGCACAGGCCGGGCTGAGGGACCTCCTGAGTGCACAGAGCAGCTGCAGGGCGGAACAGCGCAGGACCCAGGACTGGTGACTGGGAAAGAGGTGGTAGGGACCGGGGGCCTGCTTGGTGGCTCCTCAGGCCCTTTACGGGACACTGGGGAGCGAGAAAGAGGCAGTAGGGGTCGGGGGCCCACTTGGCGGCTTCCCAGGCCCTTTTCGGGGTACAGGGGAGTGGAAAAGCAAGGCAGCAGGGTACCGGTGAGTGGGAAAGAGGCAGCAGGGGCGTCTCGGCCTGCTTGGTGGCTGCCCAGGCCCTTTGCGGGGCACCAGGGAGCAGGAAAGCAAGGCTGCAGGGGCCGGGGTCCTGCTTGGCAGCTTCCCAGACCCCTTGGCGGCACCGGGGAGTGGGAAAGGAAGGCAGCAGGGGACTGGTGAGTGGGAAAGAGTTGGCGGCCTGCTTGGCGGTTCCCCAGGCCCTTTAGGGGGCACTGGGGAGCGGGAAAGCAAGCTCTTGGGGTCTGGGGGCCTGCTTGGCGGCTTCCCAGGTCCCTTCCAAGGATCAAGGAGCAGGAAAGGGCTGGCCTGACCATGAGGCGGGGTTTTCCCTGCTTTCTGGTGGCTGGAGGAAGATGGGCAGTAGGCAAGCTTGGGAGGCAGGCAGCATCCAGCCCTGGCCACAGC
>PVJC01010373.1:23227-43929 GCA_004026665.1 Murina feae
CGCCTGCATCCTGCCCCACTGCTATGGGCGCCACCGTCTTTGTGTTGGAGTGATGGTTAATTTACATATTACTCTTTTATGAGATAGGATTACACACACACAAAAAGTACTGTTGTGGATATATTTTCTTGTGTCCTATATAATAAAGAGGAAATATGCAAATTTACCATCATTCTGTCACAAAGATGGCGACGCCCACAGTGGAGGTGGGGTTTCCGTAACACAAGATGGCTGAGCAATCAGCAGGGACCTGAGGTTGCACCCTCCCCCCCCCCCCAACCCCGTGCGGCTTGACAAGGACCTCAGGCCATGTCCCCCACCCTGGCACCAAGCTGAGGGGCCTTGGGCCATGCCCCTCACCCAACAGGGCTTGACAGGGAACCTCAGGCTACTCACCTTGCCCCAGGCTGGGGGACCTGAGGCTGTGCCTCCCTCCTGGTAGGGCTTTACAGGGGACCTGAGACTGCTTGGGGACCTGAAGCTGCAATCCCCCACCACCACTACGGGGCTTGACGGGGGACCTCAAGGCGCACCCCCTCCATCTGGTGGGGTTTGACAGGGGACCTGAAGCTTCTCCCCTCACGCTGCACTAGGGGACATCAGGCCATGCCCCCTGCCTGGTGGGGCTTAACGGGATCTCAGGCCAGGGGACGTGAGGTTGCGCCTCCTACTTGGCGGGGCTTGACAAGCGTGGGACCGGCTGGATCTGGATCTAGCTTAGCCCAATTAGGGGGGCGGGTAGCCGGGTCTCACACAATTTTGAGGCACATGTGGGTTGGTGGGTACTTGACTCTGGGTCCCTTGGTGTGCCCCAGACTGACAGGAGGAATATTTTCATATACATTTTACTAATTTTCTTTCATCTCTGACACTTCTATTATAGAGAAAGGGCAAATAGCAATATGAAAATATTTTCTCTAATTAATGCCCTTTTAATGTGCATGAATTTCGTGCACTGGGCCACTAGTTTTCTATAATAAGCATTTGTTAATTTTCTATTTAAAAAATGGTTAGAGAATAAAAAAATGTTTATCAGTGCTTATAAGTTTTAATTTTCTTTTTCATGTTCCCTGTTATGTTTGTGTGTTTAAGTGAGCATATAAGTAGGTTAATTTTAAAATAGTCTCATTTCTAGGGTGGGAAGGGAGGAAAGATAGTTGAGCAGAGGTCATTACTCCAAAAATGATAAATAGATGTCCAATAAAGACATGAAAAGATGTTCAATAGCCTGAGCCATTAAGGAAATGCAAATCAGAACCACAGTTTGATACCATTTCACACCAACTAGGTTGGATAAAATTTAAAAGACAGACAATAACAAGTGTTGACGAGGATATGGGGAAATTGAAACCCTTATACTTTGTTGGTAGAAATGCGAAATGGTGTACCCACTGTGGAAAATACTTTGGCATTTAAAATCTGTTGTACTGTAGCCTACATGTCCTGCTGCCTAATTCTTCAATAATGTAATAACCTTAAGATTTGTTTTGTTTTTTTCAACTAGAAGTTTATCTGGTTCTATTTTGCTCACCTTTTAAATCTAATAAATAATCATGTTTTTAATTTCTTCATGACTCACCAAAAGTAGCTTCTATAATAAATTTATGTGGCTATGAATAAACTCTTTTAGGATTTAAAGGAGATGTTTAAAACATTTCACTGATACAACTTACCCAGGGAATAAGCTTATCCCTCAGTACTAGTCACTTCATTCATTAAATTGTGCGCTGTGTTTACACTGTATACAAAATATTGCTAGGAATGGCGTTGTCAACAAAACACAAAAAGGATAATCAAAGCAAGGCATTAATGGAGAAAGAAAAACTTGGCAAGTTTCTCGTCTCACCTTTCTTTCTTCTTCTTATAAGATTCTTCTTGATGAACTGTCTTCTACTAAGCACTGGGCATCCATGCACGTTTCAGACCACAGTGGATTTCACTACCGCCAGTTTCTGCTAAAGTCTTTGACTAGCCAAACTGTGAAAGACAGTTCTGTGTTGGAGCAAAACTCTTTGATAAGTGAGCCAGCCCTATTTCTTCCACAAGACGAAGCAGCAGCAGCTTCCACAGAGGAACCAAGGATAAATATTCCCCATCTTCTAGAGGAAGAAGTTGAATTCACCACTGATCTTATTGATTCTTACCCAGGACATGAAACCCTCTGGTGTCATAGGTAAGAGAAGGGAAATTTCATTTCTTTCATGAAACTGTGTGTGTCCTTATGAGACCTACAGAGGTCTTGCATCTAATGCCTGCCTGTGTGGGTGAACGTGTGATCTGCTTGTGGAGCTTTGCCTCAGTGATTTGGAAGAGTTTGTGTAACCATATCCTCCTCACAATCATCACCCTTGACCGTAAAACAGAATAATATGTTATTTCCAAACTTCATATCTGGGATGCAGCACTGCCATTTGTTTTTGTTTTAAATACAAAGGAAAAAAATCCTAACAGGGAAATAGGATATACAGTTAGACCATTCATTAGTCACCGAGACTAGCTAAACTTTATTCTCCAGACCATTATCTATATAATAAAAGCCTAAGCCACCATTATGGCAGAACAACCAGAACAACTGGTCTCTATGATGCACACTTACCACCAGGAGGCAGACACTCAATGCAGGAGCTGCCCCCTGGTGGTCAGTGCATTCCCACGGGGAGTGCTGCTCAGCTAGAAGCCAGGCTCACAGCTGGTGGTGTCAGGAGCCTCTCCTGCCTCCGATGCAGCACTAAGGAACAGCAAGGAGCAGCAAGCCGGCAGGTGGGTAAGAGTGAGGGGTTCCTGGCTGCTAGAGGGCACAGGCCAGTTGAGGGATTCCAACCCAGTGAAGGAATGTAGTGCACTGGGCCTCTAGTTAAGTATAATCTCTTTGACACTCTGTCTTTTGTGGTATGTGTGTGTTTCAGTAAACTATACCTGGCGGATGTAACATAATTTTAGAAAGTTCTGAGAGTGGGTTAGGACTTTCATAATTTGAGTTCTGAACACAGTTGGCAGTAAAGTAACTTCATGTTGGAATGAAGTCCAGGTATGGAAACCCCCAATTTATTTTGGATCATCTAATTGGAGGCATCTTCATCTTTACAAATGCAAATTCTACTTCAGGTCATAGGATTTTGTTTGTAGACAAAAGACTTGCCTGTGCTAGGTAGGAGATAGGAATTTTAAATGTTTTTATATTTTAAAAGTTAATTGAGATTTGTCTCCTTTTTCCAGACTAAATATAGTTAGAAAGTGGAAGCTAATTTCCCCTCTTTGGCACTTATATAAGTGTAGAATTTTCTTTTCTCTTAAAAACAAGACACTCTTATTCCACATTTTCAAGAGAAGACAGATCTTGACTTATACGTCATTTTCATGTTACAGTTTTTTTGTTGTTGCTGTTTTATATTTAGGCATACTAATAACAAGGCTCAGAGAATTTTAAAACTCTATTTGTGTTTGAGAGAGAGCTAGATTAATGGAGCAGAAACTGTCTTTGTTCATGTAAAGATTAATTGGAGTTAGTTTGGGGTGGGAGTGGGAAGAAGAGATAATTGGGACAGCCTATCTATCTACAAGCCAGTATTCTACTACAGATTCATTGCCCCGAGGCAGTTTATCTGTCCTTTAAGTTGTGTCCTCTAGATAGTGGGGGTGTGTTCCCTGTTTACTCCGGGATGTGTTGGGAAAATGGATAGTGTTATCTTTTTAAGGGCTTAGAGTTGCTGATATGATGATGAGATACAACAACCTGGAACCTATATAGTTTACCATATTGTGTAGAGTAGATATGTACCCCACTGCATCAGATTTTTGGAGATTAGGCACATGGATCTTCATTTTCAACAAATATATCCACATGATTCTAAGGGCAGGAGACCTGCTCTCCTTAGAGGAAGAACAGCAACGGTGTCTTATAACATACTTCCCTCGAGCCCAGCACATCCCTCATGCATGTGGATTTTTAATGAAATTTAGTGATGTATTTAGAGGAAGCTCACATGGTTTCTACATAAGACCAACTGCAGTAGATTGTTCTTATTAAAGAAAGTATTGGATAGAGGCCATGAACTAAGCCTCTAGGGGAGCTATTTAATTCCTTTGTTTCAGAATCACTTGTCTTTTGGGATATCAACAAGGTTTGTATTTTAATTTATAGCAGAAATTGGGCTAAGACCTAATTTTGGTTTTACAGTTTACAAAGAATTACAACTTGAAGTGATTGTCATCATCTCAGTTAATGCTATTTAAAAACCTTTCTCACAAACTGGTATCTGGACTTGTAAGGCTAGTAAAATACCCAGAGATTTCATCATAACTATTATTCCTCCTTTTGCCAGATAACTCTGGGTTTTGAATGGAGCAGTGAACTGAGTACTGTATGTTTTGAAATTATCAACTTAGTTTTTTGTTTTCCTTGAAAAGCTTGACCTTGCAATGTGATCTTTTTTTCTCTATTCTCTCCCACTCCCTCCCTTTTCACAGGCGGCATGTTTTCTACCTTCAGCATCACTTAAGTGGTAGTTTTCCTCACAGTGTGACCCAGTTGTCAACTGCAGACAGCCCTGTGGGGACTTCAAGTGACTTGCACCACATCCCAACAGGCCCTCGCATAGCTCAGGCAATGGAAGTGGATGGATTAAGTGACTCAAGCAAGCAAGGCTATTCCCAGGAAACAAAACGCCTGAAGCGGACCCCAGCTCCAGATTCCATAGGCCTGGAAATGGAACATAGGTTCATCGATCAAGTATTGTCCACTTGCCGGAATGTAGAGCAGGCCAGGTTTGCCAATGCATATAGGAAATGGCTGGGTACGTTGAGTTAATGAAAAAGGTGGACTATTTCTGCAAGGTTCTCCTTTTAGTGCAATATTGCTTTCCTTTCTTATTTACATAGCTGCATGAACTGTCTGCTATTATTAGCTAACCATATATTCTTCATCTTTAGGTTAAAAGTCCAAAAAAGACCTTTGACTATATTTATTTTGTTAAGAACTGGCATTCCATTGGGGACAAAATAATTGTGTACTTCCTGCTAAACAATGAGTCTTCATTTCCTTCTTTGAAACTTCTCATCCTTTCTGTTTCTAGGCTTCTCACTTGGTTCTCCTAGCTGGTTCAACACCTCCACACACCTCGGTGCAATTGCTGGATAGACTAATTTTTTTTTAATTAAAAATGTATGTTGTAGTTAAGCTTAAAAACAATACAAATGCAAAATTACTCAATCTAATTGTTATTTTGAGAATCAAATGGCCAGATGGATGGTTATGTGAAAATACAAACCATTTCTTTCTCTAACATGTTCTACAAGTTATAGACTAAGATAATCAAAGTCAGAGCGTTGGAACTTATATGAGAAACATGCTTCCAATGTAATCCATTTTTAAAATGGTTATTTTAAAAATAATAATTTAAGAGTTTATGTAATTGCAGTACTGGAAAATTACTTTTATTACTAGTTTTGATAGATTGTTTTTAACCTCAAATTTGGTATATGCCAAAAACATTTAGATCAATGCTTATAAAAATCAATTTAAAAAAACACACACCTGGAATGCCATTTTTAGTTATTATTACTTATTTTCCTTCCAGTTCACCATAAAAAATGGGAGAAATATGCATAGAAATGTATCCATAAAAATCTCCCTTTTTAAAAATTTAAGTTATTGAAGATACACTGGATAAACTACAAAATTTTTATGAAATGACTTATTAAAAGTTTGCTGGCAAAAGCCAGGGAGACAGACTAATTTTGAAGGTTAATTCTTTAATCTTTATTTTAAAAAATAAAATAATTAAAAAACTTTGATACTAAACTTATCAGGGATGAGGTACCAAAGTATCCACCTTATAACTGTATTTTATCTTTTCAATAACAAGGGCTGTTTTTTTCAGGTTGATTGGGCCGAGGGGGGAGTTTGGGGAGTACTAGGTAATGTCTATTTTCCATTATTATATTTCCTATTATTATATTTCCCATTCATAAGTGGTTTGTGTTCCTTATTTCCACATACCTTTCTCTTAATTTTCCCAATTTGTTCCTTATTTTTTGTCACTTTCACCTTTGTCTGTTTTTCCCTATCTGTGTTATTCCAGTGACATATTCTGAAGATATTCTTCCCTTTTTCCAATGAATTCCATACTCCATTAAACACACGCACACATGAACTGCTCCTCTAAGAGTTCCTCTAGTGATGTCTTGCCCTGTGTATGTGAAGAAGGTGAGCCATAGTGGCAGAAACAATTGTGGCCACCATGCTTTGTCTGTTAACCTTTTTTATTTGTTAGGACACCCATGGTGCAAAGAGACGATGTAGGGAAAGGCAGACCTCTCATATCTCACTGTTATTGGAAGCTCGAGTTCAATGAGACCTATTACCATAAGGGAAAAGAGTAAGTCCTGTACCTGGGCTTCGTGACTTTGTTGAGTAGCAAAATGTTGAGACTTAAGAACACTAGAAAAATTGTCCAGCCTGGTTGCTGTAGACAGAAGGTGCTCTTACCTCTTAGGGCAAAATTATCCTTTTGTAGCTTTTACAGTATTTTAGTGAGAAAATAATTGTCATTTTGAACATAATTCCATGGCCCTTTGTATACAAGGCATATTTTGAATCTAATACCTCAAGGATAAAACCATTAATTTGTGATCTTCAGCATCTACAGGGATTGAGGGGAAAATTACACAGAGATGACATGGGAGATTCAGCCCATTCCACTAATACATGTTGCCAAATTCTGGCCTCACTCAGTATTATCTTTACTAAGCATCATTTTAAGTATCCCAACTATTAGGGCTTCTTAATGCTTTGATGTTAGAGTGTTCAGGACGTGAATATAGACAAAAACCCTGTGAAACATCAGCTAAATTTTATAGTGCTCCACATTTTTAAAAAATATATATTTTTATT
This sequence comes from Murina feae, assembly GCA_004026665.1. Taxonomy (NCBI): domain Eukaryota; kingdom Metazoa; phylum Chordata; class Mammalia; order Chiroptera; family Vespertilionidae; genus Murina; species Murina feae. The sequence goes on from PVJC01010373.1 coordinate 30,120, forward strand.
GATTTCAGAGAGGAAAGGGAGAGAAAGAGAGAGATAGAAACATCAATAATGAGAGAGAATCATTGGCTGCCTCCTGCATACCCCCTACTGAGAATTGAGCAATGCAACATGGGCATATGCCCTGACCGGGAACTAAACCGTGACCTCCTGGTTCTAAGGTTGACATTCAACCACTGAGCAACACTGGCCGGGCCTCATTTTTTATACCTTTCAGAGTATCTCGTTCATCTTGTTAACTGTCTTCATCTGTGTTAAGTCTCTTAACCCACCCCTTTCTGAAGCCATGCAGTCCTTTAATATTTTGGTCTCTCTTCCTAATAAAGTTTTAAGTAGGAGTGAAAATACAAACATTCAGAGGGTACTGTTTGTGTGACTTTTGTTTCTAAAAATTTTATTTTTAAGTGTTCATTCACAGAAAAACCTGGTATTGTCTTGTATGGTTGTGTTTTTTTTCCTAAATGGTTGACACCTAAACTGACTAGCTGTAGTATATCATCTCTTGGACTGAATGAGCTCATTCAGTAGAAAGGATGTCTATTTGGGGGGATTTGTTAGTCTTCACTAACTTTGTATAAACATGTCGTTGTTAAAAGATGGTTTAGGTTGACATGCATTTCATTGAACTTTTACTGGAAGAATAGTAGACTAGTACATCCTGTGGATTATGTATACTACTGACATGCAAAAAGCAATAAGATTATCAAGATCTTCACCACCGCCACTAATCCATCTTTTTAAAAAATATACCTATTTCGATAATATGGTGTTTTCAGATTCTACTTGCACATTGTGAAGGTTTGTTAAATATGTATTCAATTAATGAATGATTAACTGTTTGAAGAGGGGAAAGATTGATCATGAGTAATGCGATTGAGAAATTGATGGATTAAAGCAATGGGCTGTGAATGAATGATATATTCTAGCTTCATGATTCTTCAGTGGAACTATTGCATATTGAATAGTTAATTTTATACAGCTGCTTTGTTATACATCCAAGAAGTATAGTTCTGTAATTACAAATTAATTGTACTTTAACACATACTAAAAAAATCATAGGACTAATGAAGCCTGCTTGCATTAAGAACACTATTTTCTGTTATGATGTTGCAGAAAAATCTTACCAATCCAGCCAGAGCCACTTAGGGGCATCTGAAGAAATTCTCTAATTTTAAAGACTTGTTGATCTGTACCAGTGAATGAACAGTCATTTTGTACTTCTTTCTCCCTCCCAAACTTGAACTGTGGGCCTTTTAGATATTTCTTAAACCTCTGTAAGTCATTTTTTAAATTTAAGGATTTGATACTTCATGTTCCCTTTTTCTTTTCTAGGTTTTAGCATTTTATTACCTTTTTGGAAACTATGGACACAGACTTTCAGTCATGTTTCTTATTCTTGTGGTACGGCTCTAATTTTAAGTTAAAGGCTTCATGATAAATAGGACTAAATGTATTCAGAATGTCACTAAAAGCCACTTAAATCTTCAGATAAGGGCTTATGTAACAAGATGGGGAAACAAGTTCTTGGATTTGTATGTGGCATTTTGTAGGAAAGCATATATGGGGGTAGACCTTGTATCATTTAGTAGATATATTCAGGTCATATGAGCTCATGCTTGTTGAGACACACGCACTGTGTGTGTGTGTGTGTGTGTGTGTGTGTGTGTGTGTGTGTGTGTGTGTGTGTAGAGAACTTTCAATATTGTTGAGAACAAGTTATCAGCCTAGTAATTTTATATAGCACACATGGTATCTGACACAGGCGCTAAGTACAATTTGGGAGTGCAACTACCACTTGTACAATAATCTTTCTCAACTTCAGTTCCCTGAATTACAGAAGATGCTAAAGATACAGTTAATAGAATCTTTTTTCCCCGTAAAGCTTTTGTAAGTTTACAGTTATTTTGTTACTAGAAAATTGTATTTTAAAGCTTAAATATTTAAATTATGCTAGAAAATTTGAACAGCATTGTAACAACTGACCTTTTTCTGAATAAATTTCTCAAATAGAACCATTGCAAATGCTATCACTTTACAGACGTGCCGCTGCTTCTCGTGCTTGAGTGAACTCTGTCCCGTGCTCCTGTTTAATGAAGTGCATTGAGGCCCAGGGATCTTAGGCAAATTCAGTGTGATGAAGGCTGTAAGCAGGAAAAATCAGCCCTGAGAATTCTATTTAATGTCACACAGTGTCTTTTAAAAAATAACTATACATGCTGTGTTAATCCGAGTGCCTTTCTTACTTTTGTGGGGAGCAAGACTATATTTAAGGCTAATGTTCAGGTAGAAAACAGAGGACAGAAGTTTTATTCCAATTGCTAGGCATGGTTCCCATGGAGTATTTTATCTAATGAGATGCTGATATGAGCAGATGGGATGATTTGGTTTGCATTTCATTAGTTACCATGTTTAAGCACCCTACCAAGAAGGATTCGTTCTTCTGCGGGCTTGAAGGCATCACATTCAAAGTATGGCGTGCACATAATGAAACATGAGCCTGGAACCCACGCAGCCTGTGTTCAAAGGGAAACTGGCTCCCTCCCTCCCCTAAATAAATCTTTTGCCTCACTTTAAGAACTTGAAGAATTACCTCCCAAATCCAGGCCTATGTTAAGAGAGTTGAAAGGAAAATAAATGGGAACTTTATCCTTTCAGATATTAGAGAAAAAGAAGCAAATACTGATAGGAAATTTCAAATGTGGCATTTCATGTACTTTGAGTATGGAAAGGGGAGGGATGGGAATTCCATATTTCAAAATAGCAAATAATTTTAATTGTAATTTTATAAAAATAGATAGCTAAGGATTCCAAAGTGCTTTTCAGAAGACTGTTGAATAACATTCCAGTAATATCTGTCATGTTCATAGTTGAGACAGAAAACCATTGTGTCTGTTGGGATCTGGGGTCAAGGGAAGCCTTCGGCTCCCAACTTTCCAGGCCATGTTAACGCTGTAAAACCAAACTCTTTGCTAGGAAAAAAGAGAGAAAGCAGCAGCTTCGCCTGCTCATGAAACCTTGTGCTTCCAAGAATATTATATATATAGTTTGTGCTTTGGGGCAATAATATGGTCCACAAAATTAACCCTGGTGTTTTTTTAATTAGTCTGTTATTATTCCTCAGGGTGTAGAAGATATAGTAAATTTAGAACAAAATTTTATATTCAGTGGCAAACAAGAAAAGACAAAAATATACTAGATATATTACTACTTCTTGAAATTTTAGTGTACATAGTATTTTTTATGAACCACTACCAGTGCAGTAGCATGTAAATGCTTCATGACTGCCTCATTGTTCATCGTGCTGCTTCAGTCCCTGTGGCTCTATTATGAATATTGTCCACATCTTCTCTGGAAACAATTATTTTTCACGTTTGTCAGAGATAGGGGTGTTTTAGTGGACCTTTTCAGTTTTTGGAAATCCTATTGAGGAAAATGATTACTGTTTTGAAACTAACTGACAAGTATTTTGCTTCTTAAAACTTCAGGTTCCCTAAAAGAGTGGGGTTTTTTTGTGTGTGCAGACCCTGTACATGTTCAATACATTGCATAGTACTCTGTACCTTGTAGGAATACAACAGGTCAGAATTGTTAAAGGCCAGAAAATTGAAACTAGCTTATCTCGGTCTTTTCACCATTATCTATATTCTTAGTTTTAGGAGAAATAAAGTGCATAAGATACATAATCAGGTTCAGACATGCAAGGCAAAGATTGCAAGTGAAATGTAGGTACTTTTAAAGCATATGTGTATGTGTGTATACATACATATGTATGTACATTTAAGTGAGATTTGGAACTTCAATTTATATCGTTTTACAAAGAATTTTATCTAAGGATTTTTATTTTCATATTTGCTTACAGTGCTCCTGTTTAAAGGCTTTTTTTATTAGACAAATTCCCTCAAGCAAAGTTGGGACCCTAACATAAGTACCCATTTGCCTGAATTAATCAGATATTAGTGTAAATGCTAATAAGTATTTAGTTGCTCACAAACCATGATTTTCTGGCTTCCATATCATTAGGGAATCAGTCTTAATTTTATGTATAGCAGTCACTTTCCTCAAAGTACTATGCACCATACTTCAGATGGCTGTTTTTGTCTTTATAAAGTAACCAGTAATAAATTTGAGTTTTCTAAATGTCACAGGGATGAACAGTTTTACATGTCCAGATGTTGATACATACAGCATTCTATAAAAAGTGCTCATACATTATCCTCCCTCACAAATGTCACTGGCATTTGGAGCAGGTCTTTTATTGGTTAAAGAATGAGAGTGAGCAGTGCAGTCATCATAGGTGCTCAATAAATAGTCATTTTTTGAGCTGCTATCAAAACAACAGTGAGCCTTCAGGAAGGAGACTGTTGTCATCTTTCACTGAGGAGTATAGAGTAATGTTTGAAACTGAAAAATTACATTATTGGACATGAATCTGCAGGCTTATTTAAGTTGGCGTTAGTAACATAATGAAACTATTGTTTATGTACATTGGTCTGAAGATAGGGGATGTGAAAAGTTTAAGTAGCTTTTTGTGCAAGGCACAAGAATAAATGTAGCTGTCTTCGTAGGCTGCTGAGCTCTAGAGAGAACTGCTGTAGTCTTCTGCAGTCAGTGTCTATGTTGGTATATCCAGTGTTACCTGGTTTAGATTCTGTTTATTTCTCCCTAAATCTTGGTTGCTTTCCAATATCTTAAAAGTGATTATGGTAAAATATTAAATCATTGCTTGCTACTTTTCTCAGAACATCTTTAAAATAAGAGATTTTTTTATGAATGATATAGTAGTTTCAGAATCAGTTCATTGTGGCTTTCAGAGCATTTTTGGAATGCTCTATAATTCCAGTGGAAATTAGAAACAGATTTAAACAGTTAAACATTCCAGCCTGAGATGTGAGGACCAGAGTGTGTAGCATAGTTGTAATTGGGTATTGGCTCCCGAAGAGGTTCCTGATGCGTGACTTTGAGGCTGGCTTCTGTCTGGGGTGACCACAAGCAGTGTTGTGTTTGGTGTGTGTTATTCCTAGGAGAATAATGGAATGTGCACTAGATTAACTTGTTTTTAAGTCGGACAGAATAAAAGTTTGAGGTATTATAAGTATGCCAAATATTTATACACTCAATTATAAAAACTAAAGAAGAAGAAAATGATGGAAGGTCATGAGTTTTTTTGGTAGCTTCTAAATTTTTTTAAGTGCAAGTCTCTTGGACACTAGGCAGTTGCTTAAACACTGAGAGACTTTAAGGGATAGTTCTCAGCTATGATATTCTGCTATTAGAATTCACCATGCATATTAATTTTACACTGCTTAAAGATTTCCCCCCAAAATGGAGTATTTAAATAAGGTGCAATCAATATTGTGTTAAGATTCTCTTACAGGTTATGGTTAAGTAGACAAGTTACATATCGGATCTGTGGTGCAAGGTCAGATCCTGGGCATTAAATAAATGTTTGGCTAATTTGTTTTCCCAAAGATACTAATTGTCTTCATTCTGATTGCACTACTGTTTCAGAAAATCTATCCTCCACCCACTAAAAAAACAGGCATTGAATTTCCTTCAGTTCTCACCATATAATAATTGACACTTTTAAGGGTTATTTTATGAATTATTTTTACACTTGAACTGTATGCCTCGCAGAAGAATAAAAATAAATTCTGCAGTAATATGTGTGCAGAGGGTGCTTATGTGTTCTAGGAGTCAGTACTCCACAATGTGTAAAGTGTGATGCTAAGTGCTAAGGCTTTTGTCATAATTAGGGATTGCCTACATCAGCTCTGTCCAATAAAAATAAGTGTGAGCCACATGTGTAATTTTTAATTTTTTAAAAAGGTGAAATGGATGTTAATTTAATCCAGTATATTAAACATATTGTCATGTAAGTATGTAATCAATATACAAAATTGAGATATTTTACTTTTTTTTAATTTAGCATTTGTACTCAAGAGTGTTATCGCAGTTCAGACTAGTTACATTTCAAGTGCCCCAATAGCCGCATGTGGCTAAGGGCTACTATATTGGACAGAGCAGACTCAGGGTACTAAGTATGACTTTATTTAAATTGGGAGATGGTAAGATAGGCATGAAATTATGGTACTTTAAAAATTATTTAGTATACTTAGAAAAGTATCTAATAGAATTATCCACTCATTTTCCTTCATCCTTTTAAATTTGCTCTAGAAGTAGACTTACCCTGTTTCAGTTCGCCAATCATTACATTAGGAGGAAGAAATTCCATGCCATGTAAAATACCATAATATGTTACTTAAAACAACACATTATCAATAACACATTTTTCAGTGTGTTCACTAAATTCTGTCCTGTTTCTTCAAAATAATAGCTTTAATTGCATGTTAATTGTATATCTGTACCTATTTTATTTTTATATTATTCTTACAATACAATAATGTGCATTAACAAACAGCCCTAGGATTCTGGTCTTCCTATGCAGCTGTCTTCTAGTACTTATCAGTACACTTACTAAGTTGTGATAAATGGCAGAAAAGTAGAACGAACCTTTTTTTCTATTAGATTTGTTTTTATCATGTGATCACCATGTACCAAGCCAGCTATAAATTACTGTATTTCTGTAGAATATGGAAAATAGTGTTTATGTCTTATCTTTGCTAAATGTTTGCAGTTTCTAAGTAAACTTCCCATCTCCGGAAATGAGTGTTGTGTGATTTTATTGTTACTTTCGGTGGTTTACATTCCACTCCCGTCCACCAGTCTGTCCTGTGGAACTGCTGTGATGGTGGAATGAGGAGGGCTCTGAGCTTTTGTCTAAGTGACCAGTGAGTTCATTACCTACATTTGCAGAAAGAATAAAAAATGTCATTTGTGTCTAGGATATAAAAGAAATGTCAAAAGCAAGTTAGAAAAATTTTCACCGTTTAATTTAGAGTTCATTAACAGTGACTAATTGACTTATGCAAGTCATTATAACTAGATATGCTTTTTCAATATTTCAAATGAAGTTACTAGCAGGGAATGAGTCAGTTATTTTAGTGTTATACCCCATGTATTTTTAATCTGGAGTCTCATTTCTATATACAGGTTGTTCCCCAAAAAATGCATATACACTTTAACAGCTGGCAGCTCAATTTTGAAAATGAAATATAGTTTAATAAACAATGTCTTTATAATTATAATATTTTATTGGGACACCCTATATTAGAAGTTAGATACACAGCATTCAGAATTACTTAGGGGGTAGAATACATAAAGAGATTGAAAAGTATTTGACAAAGTTGACACTTCTTTATTCAGATTTTAAATGTTTTAAAAGGATGTATTGTGGGAAAGACCTATTATAACTTTGTCCCATGACTATTTACGATTATGTTACAAATAATGCACTACTATTACCTGCATCTATTTTTGGTAGGAAACAGGATATAGAATGTATTTTGCATTATGTTAAGGCACCACAAACAATTCTTAAAACCACTGTGTTATTTTTGCTTTGATATTCAAGGGAAGGGAACTACCTTACTAAAGACAGTCTTGATAGTAACCAGATTATATAAGACGTTTGACTACAATTAATTTTAGTCAAAGCTTCTCTAGAAAATGCAATGTGTCTTGAAATGAAAAATAAACAATAATAACAGAGGCAGGATGATACACTGGCCAATTAGTTGTCTACAGTTAGTACCACTTTCCTCTTGTTGGAAGCTCAGATTTCTCTTTTGATGCTCTTTTTTTTTTTTTTTAAGTTGAAGAAGTTTTTTTTTTTTTTTTTTTTTTTTTTTTAAAGGCATGGCACTCACTCTAAAATGGCTAGGTTGGGCATCAACTTCATTTGTTACAGTATGCTCTCTTTTTATGAAAAGTACAGTATTATTATATGTGTCTTGTATCAAACTAGAAGTTGAAAATAGAAGCAATAATGTCTATAGTATCATTTCATAGATTCCTAGCTGCCAGGAAGAATTCTTTACCACTCCTTAATATATGAACAACAGACAAATAATACTTTTGAATTTACACTTTGATCAGAATCCTCTGATGATATAAAAAAATTTTGTATTCGATTCCTCATATACTTCTCACAGTAATTACAGTTTGCTTTCAGTGTAGGGGAATTAACTGGGCTGGAATGGCCATCCATCATATTTTTATAGTCTCATATTTCTTAAATTGCCAGTGATTTCCCTAGACACACTGTCAAGAACATCTGAAGAGTGTAAATAAATGGGATTGATGCAGCATCAGTCACCCCATTGTTTTATTTTCAAGGAAATTTTGTAATCCTATCATCTACTAAGGTCCCCTGAAGCAAAATTAATCACCAGTTCTCTTGTCTGTAAGTGGGGACACATCTAATTAGTGGCATTGATCTCATATGTGTCTTATGTTATTCCAATGGAAGAAAAACTTTAGAACAGTTTATATATCATTTATATGAATAAAAATCAAAATAAGAGATTCGGTAAATTGGAATTTTTCTACAATGATATACTATGAAGTCATAAAACAATATATATAAGTACATGTAAAAAGCAAATTAATTTTTAATTTTTAATCCTCACCTGTGGATGTTTTTCCATTGATATTTTTAGAAAAAAGGAAAGACAGAAACACATTGACTGGTTGCCTTCTCCGGGAACCCTGACCAGGGCCTGTGCTGGGGAGGAGCCTGCAATCCAATGCCCTTGACCAGAATTGAACCTGGGATCTTTTGGCCTGCAGGCTGTCGCTCTACCCACTGAGCAGAATCGGCTAGGGTGCAAATTAATTTTTTAAGGCAAGTTATAGAGGACTGTGTAAAGTAAAATTCTAATTTAAAATTTTTAAATTCCCATTTCCAGTATGGCGTGACCAACATACCTACTGAATACAACTAAAAATGTTGGGGGAAAAATTCAAAGTTTCTACTGAAACTGCATAGCCCCAATAGAAAAAGTCTTAAAAGTAACTGAAGATAAAAGACATTAAACCAATAGCTGACTTGTAAGCAACATTTAAAATTAGAAGACGGAATGATACAGTGTGCTAGAATTGTGTAACTGCCATTATAGAATTGTAAATACAGGAAAAAAACCTTCAAGGAATAAGGGTAAAATAAATATATACCTATATATGATGTCACTCATGTAAAGTTTTAAAAATAAATGGTAAAATCTATGAAGAAAGCAAGAACATGATTATAGTAAAGATCCGACAGTGGCTGCATCTAATTGGGGAGAAATGGCACTATGATTAAGGATGGGCACAAGACGGGGAGCTTCTGGGATGCTGTCAGGGTTCTCTTCATGAACTGAGCCATAGGTGCTTGTATCACCTAAGCATTATCTCACTGTTACAGTTGCAATAAAAAACTTTTTTTACTTTAGAGTATAGTTATTTTTAAATTAAGTTACCTGTTTATGGACTAGACAGCATATAAAATATTTCTCCCAAATTGATATATAGTCAACATAATCAAGATTTCAGTGGAATTGATAAACAATAAAATTTACATGGAAATGAAAAGGATTTAAAATAACTAAAACAATCTTGAAAGATGGTTTTCAATAAAAGTATAGTAATCAAGATTGGTTTGGTATAAGAATAGACAGACAAAGGGGACAGAATAGACTTTAAAACTGATCTTAAATCTGTGCAAAGAGCTAAGAACCATATTTTAAAAACTGAAAGAAAATGAGAACCATGTATCACAAAATAGAGGAGATCCAAAGATATTTTAAAAGGAATGAAATAGAAATTCTGGAAAGCTGTGTTAAATAATTGTACAGATACTGTACTAAAAAAAGCATACAACCTACCAATTAAGTTTCTTGGTATTTGCCAAAAGGATTCAAAAACTTAGGTAAACACAAAAACATGCACATGGATTTTTTATAACAGTTCTATACCATAACTGCAGAAACTTAGAAGCAATCAAAATGTCCTTCAGTAGGTGAATAAGTAAACCGGTATATACAGACAATGGAATATTAGTACTAGCAATGAGCTATCAAGCCATGAAAGGGCATGGAGGAAGCTTAAATGTACACTGCTAAGTGAAAGAAGCCAATATGAAAAGACCACATAGCATAGTTTTTCAACTGTATGTCCTAGAAATGGCAAAGCTATGGAGACAGTAAAAAGATCGGGGGTTAGGAAGAATAGAGGGATGAATAGGCAGAGCACAAAAGATTTTTAGAGCATTGAAGCTATTCTGTATGATAATATAATGGTGAATATATATCAGTATACATTTGTCAAAACCTGCAGAATGAACACCACCAAGAACGAACTCACTATAGACTTTGGGCGATTATGATGTGTTAGTGTAGATTCAAGAACTGTAACAACTGTACCACTCTGTTGGGGGATGTTGATAATGGGAAAGGAAAATTCATGTGTGGGGGCAGGAAAATTCCTTATTTTTATTTTTTCTCCTTTCCCCCATTAACCCCCTCTAGCCCGCCCCTATGCCCCCCCCACAAGCTTTCAGCATCCTATTGTCTGTATCCATAGGTTATGCATATATGCATACAAGGTCTTTGGTTGATTATCTCCCACCCACACACCCTCCTCTGCCTTCCCTCTGAGATTCTGCACTCTGTTCCATGCTTCGAGTCTCTGGATCCATCCACTGTGTTAATCAGTTTATTTTGTTTCTTAGATTCCACATGTGAATGCAATCTTATGATACTTGTCCTCCTCTGACTGATTTCGCTTTGCATGATACTATTCAGATGCCTCCATGCTGTCTCAAAGGGTAATAGATCCTAAGGCATCCAAATTGAAACGGAGGAAGTAAAACTCTCATTATTCGCAGATGACATGATAATGTACATAGAAAACCCTAAAGACCCCACCAAAAAACTAGATTTAATAAATGAATTTGGCAATGTAGCAAGATATAAAATCAACACCCAAAATCAATGGCTTTTTTATACACCAATAATGAATTCTCACAAAGAGAAACTAAACAATCCCATTTACCATTGCAACAACAAAAAATTAAGATACTTAGGAATAAACTTAACCAAAGAGGCAAGAGACCTGTACTCAGAAAACTACAGGACATTGAAAAAAGAGATTGAGAGCATCATGCTAAGTGAAATAAGCCAGTCAATGAAAGAAAAATACTACATGATCTCATTTATGGATAATAAAGACCATTATAAGTTGATAAGCATAAACAGATATAGAGGCAGAACAGCATTGAACAGACTGTCAACCTACAGCTGGAAGGCTGGGGAGGGTTGGGGGGGAGTTAAGAGATCAACTGAAAGACTTGTATGCATGCATATAAGCATAACCAATGGACACAAGACACGGGGGGCGGGGGAAGATCAAGGGAAAAAAATGGAGACCTATCTAACATTCGTTGTAATACTTTAAGCAATGAAACAAAGTTAAATAAATAAAACTAAAAAAAAGAAAAAAGAGATTGAAGAAGATAAAAACAAGTGGAAGACTATGCCGTGTTCATGATTTGGTTGAATCAGCATCATTAAATTATCCATAGTATCCAAGGCAGTCTGCAGGTTCAGTGCAATCCTTATTAAAACACCAATGGCATATTTCACAGAGCTAGAACAAATACTCTAAATATATATATGGAATCAAAAAAGGCCCAGAATAGCTACAGCAATTTTGAGAAAGAAAAACAAAATTGGAGGAATCACAGTACCAGATTTCAAGTTACACTATAAAGCCACCATAATCAAAACAGCCTGGTACTGTCATAAAAACAGGCATATAGGTCAATGGAACAGAATATAGAACCCAGAAGTAGATCCAAGCCATGATGCTCAATTAATATTTGGCAAAGGAGGCAAGAGCATACAATGGAGTCAAGAGAGTCCTTTCAATAAATGATACTGGGAAAATTGCGCAGATACATGTGAAAAAATGAAATTAGACGAGCAACTTATACCATACACAAAAATAAACTCAAAATGGGTAAAAGACTTAAATGTAAGTTGTGAAACCATAAAAACCCTTCATTTTTTTAAAGGTGATTTTTAAAAGTACACGTTTCTGGATTATATTTGGCTTTTAAATATACCTTAAAAAAAAAAAGACATGGTCCAACTATATGAACTATATGCTGTTACAAGAGACACTCTTTAGATTCAAAGACAGATATAAATAGGTTGAAAATAAAAGGATAGAGGAAGATGTACCATGCAAACCGTAATCAAAAGACAGCAGCAGTGGCCAAGCCAGTATCAGTCAAAATACACTTCAAGACAGAATTTGTCACTAGAGACAAGGATATTTTTTAGGAATAAAAGGTTTAATCCCTCAAGATGATATATCAGTTTTAAACATATCACCAAAATATGTGAAGCAAAGCTGACAGAACTGAAAGGAAATTCACAATGTAACAGTAGTTAGAGACCTTAATACCCCACTTTTCATTATAGATAGAACAATGGGACAGAATATTAACAAGGAAACAGGAAACTTTAGTCACACTTCAAACCACCCACACCTAACAAACATCTATAGAATACTTTACCCAACAACATCAAAATACACATTCCTCTCAAGAGCACATGGAACATTCTCCAGAGTAGATCACATGGTATGCCATGAAACAAATCTTAATAGATTTAAAAAGTTAAAATCATGAAAAACACGTTCTCTGACCATCATGGAATGTTTTAGAAATCAGTAACAGGAAGACATTTGGAAACTCAAATATGTGGAAATTGACACATAAGTAACTAGTGGGTTAAAGACAAAATTATGAGGGAAAATATAAAACTTTGACACAAACGAATACAAAAGAAACATACTAAAACTTAGGTGATGCACCAAAAAAAGCACCCAGAGGGAAATTTTTATCTGTAAATGCCTATTTAAAAAGAAGAAAGATGTTACTCTGGCCAGTGTGGCTGTTAGTTGGGCATCATCCTGCATACAGAAAGGTTGCTGGTTAGATTCTCAGGGCACATGTCCAGGCTACAGGTTACTCCATGAAGGGGGTGTACACTGCAAGAGGCAGCCGATGGATGTTACACTCTCAGAGATGTTTATCTCTCCTCCTCTCTCTAAAAATCAATAAACTATTATTTAAAAAATAGGAAGGAAGGTGTCAAATCAACAGCCTAACTTTCCACCTTATTAAACTAGAGAAAAGAAATTGAAACCAAAGCAAGCAGGAGAAATAAAATTACAGTGAAAATAGAGAAAAGAAAACAATAGCAAAAATGAAAAAGTTGTTACTTTGGAAAGATAAAAAAAAATTAAAAAATCTTTAATCTGACTGGCCATGAAAAAATGAAGACAATCTCAGGAATGAAAGTAGGGACACCATTACCAACCTTATAGGAATAAAAAGGATGTAAGAAATAATATAAAAAGCAAATTAGATAACCTAGATGAAATGGTCAAATTCTTTAAAGGACACACAAACTCCTGAATCTGACTCAAGAAATAGAAAATCTTAAATGGGCTTATAACAAAGAGATTGAACGAGTAACAAAAAATTTTCCCACAAAGAAAAGCCAACCATCAGAGTACTTTACTGGTGAGTTCTACCAAATATTTAATAAAGAATCAAAATATTTCCAAAAATAGAAGAGGAGAGAGTACCTCCTAATTTATTCTAAAATGTCAATGTTACTAGTGCCAAAACCAGACACACAACATCTCATGAAAAGAAAATCACGGAGAAACAAGATGGCGGCATAGGGTAGACACCGCATATGCAGCTGTGAACAACTATTTCAGAAAAACCACGAAAAGAACACACGGACACCACTCGCACCCGCAGGACGGCTGGCTGAGTGAAAATCCTACAACCAGAGAAGAGTCTGAGACTCAGAGCAGCAGCGGAAGCAAAGTACAGAGGTACGGAGGCGCGCGC
>PVJC01010374.1:0-43837 GCA_004026665.1 Murina feae
GGCAGGGGACCCCCAGCCTCCTCTGATTGCCTGTTCTGCCCCTCTTGCCTCTCCTGCCACCTGCCTGGCTAACAGGCCTGACCACTTCAGTGGCGGGGCTGAGCCACACTGGGTGCCGACATCTTGTGGCTATGGAGGCGGTCATCTTTGTGATGGAGTGATGCCTAATTTGCATATTACTCTTTTATTAGATAAGATTTTATTTCTTTAGAAACTTTTACATTGGTTGAACTTCTTTCCTTAGGCAGACGCCCAGAAGATACTCTAGAATTACAGATTATAATGCTTTTAATTATTTCCTTTTTAATTTTTGCATATCATTTGTACATGATTTATTAGGTAGCTAACGTGAAAGGGATTAGAAAACCTTTTTTGAGATATAAATTCACCTACATAAAAGTTAGTCAGCCTTGCCCTGGACAGGTAGCTTTATTTGAACGTCATCCCATACACCAAAATGTTACAGGCTCAATTCCTGGTCAGGGCTCATATGGGAGACAACTGATCAATGTGAAGTTTCCCTCTCTCTTCTCTCTCTCTCTCTCTCTCTCTCTCTCTCTCTCTCTCTCTCTCTCTGTTTTTCTCTCTCTTTTCCTCTCTCTCTAAAAATCAACAAACACATCTTTAGGTAAGTATTTTTTTAAAAGTCATCCTTGAGTTATTTGGACCAAAGTCAGTGTGTAATACTCACATTTCTTATGTCTGTCCCACTTTCTAGAGGTAGTCTGGTGATTAACCTTATCGTGCATTGCTTCTTAGACATTATTCTGTAATTTTTAAAACAGGGTAACCACTGAATATAATTTATTCAGTCTAAAACCAGCAGGTGTATTCTGAAAAAAGTAAAGAGCAAATAGTAAAATAGTTACATGTTTACCTAAGAGTTTGTTTACTTTGGGGTTTTATCTGTTGCTTTGGTTTTAAAGGTTTACTATGGGGTATTAGGAACAAAGGGGCCATTTGTGTTTCAGGAGCAGCAGTTGTTAACACAGCTCTCTAGTTTCACTTGGACAGTACTTGTTAATGTATTTATTGACATGATGATTACCACATGTCCCAAGGGCCACAGCCTTTCAAAAACATTTTTTTTATCTGGAATTCTTTATGGTTTTCTAATGTGGTTCTGCTCATCTAACGTGTATATTTGCCTGTGTGGTAAAACATACATGTCTGGCAATTTGTTCCAAAAAGTAATTGCATTTATATCCACTGTATCACAAAACAAATTTCTAGGATGTTATTATCCTTAGATTGTTTGTGTGAACATGGATTTATAATTACTATGCTTTTAGAGGTACTAAACATTTAATACTTTCTGGGGGGGCGGGGCGGGTCTCACCAAACGAGACAAGTGACTATTAAACATACTTCAAAGGAACTTACTACAATTTAAACATGAGATAATTCTAACATGTCTAGAGTTCCTAAATCTCTACTTTGAATGATTTGCCAGCTCACAGGCATCTATACAACAGTAAAAAAGGGTCAATCACCCAGCATAGTGCTAGAAATGTGTATTTCTACATATTGCTTAAGCAATCAACAAATATTTATTGAATTAAAAAATCCAGAGACATTCTCATTATCTAGAGATATTTAATCAAACTATACTGGCATCAGTGAATGGCATTATCCCACATTCTGCTCCTAAGTGCAGCCTTCCTTATGTAACTTGAGTGGATTATAATCTCATGATGACTTTAGTGGAGTATAAATAATTATCCATCAAAGTAGTAGCAGTTTCTTTATTATCTTCCTGTGTCACATTTTGCATCTTAGAAATATTCTATTAATATGTTATATTGCTTGGGTATAAAAGTTTCTACTCAATTGTTTGGATTTTCAAACAGAAGTGTTTAAAACTGAGGCAGTGAAAGTGAAACATAAAGTTGCAATAGAATATGTACGTTTGGTGATTTTTGTGTGTATCTTTCTTTTTAGTTGTGGAAATATATATATATCATAAACTTTATGATATATATACTATAAAGTTTATGATATATATATTTAAGGTATAGTTAAATCTTAGCCATTTTAAGTGTATAGTTAAATGGTATGAGTACATTTGTGTTGTCATGCAACCATACCACCTCCACCTCCAGAACTCGTCATTTTGCAAAACTGAAATTCTATATTTGTGAAACACTACCTGTTTTCTCCTTTTCTCAGTAATGAAAATTATTATTCTAAAATATTTCTGTATAGCCATAAGAAAAATACATTCATGAACACATTTATAATGTTTTAGAACTGACATATTGTAGAAAATACATATTATATATTTACTAGGGGCCCGGTGCACAAAAATTTGTGCACTCGGGGGGTGGGGGTCCCTCAGCCCGACCTGTGCCCTCTTGCCATCTGGGACACCTCAGAGGAGATGTCCACCCGCTGGCATGCCTGGCCAGCCTGGGTGAGGGGCTGAGGGCCATTTTCAGGCTGCCCACAGCCCCTTCAGGGTTTGTGCACTGGGGGGTGGGAGGGCTGGTGAGTGCAGGCCTGGACGTTTCCCACTGGAGGGCCCACGATCGCACATGCCTGGTGGGCCCCCACTGCTGAGGGGACATACCTGGCGCAGAGCTGTGTGGCGAGCCAGGGGCGGATGCTGGTGCAGGATCCCTCGGTGGGGCCCTGCTGCTGAACAAACACACCTGGGGTGGAGCTGGGCAGCGGACTGGCTTCAGATTCCTCGCACTGCGCAGCAGACGCTCCCGCACGCCTTGTGGAGGCCCCTGGGGGCGGATGAAGGTAGTGGACCCTGGACGGGTGCTCCCACATGCCCCTGAGTAGGCTCCTGGGGGGCAAAGCCAGGCAGCAGACCCAGGATGGCTGCTCCTGCATGCCCTGCAGAGGCCCCCGCACTCCCACATGCCCCGCAGAGGCCACCAGGGGGCAGAGCCAAGCAGTGGACCTGGGACAGGTGCTCCTGAATGCCCCAAGGAGGCCCCCGGGGGGCAGAGCCAGGCAGCGGACCCAGGATGGCTGCTTCTGCAAGCCCCGTGGAGGACCCACTCTCCCGCACGCCTGGTGGAGGCCCCTGAGGGACGGAGCCAGGCAGTGGACCTGGGACAGGCTCTCCTGGATGCCCCAAGGAGGCCCCAGGTTGGACCTCCCCTCTGAGCTGACACACCTGGCACAGCTATAACAGCCGCGGAGGCTCCCAGTGCAGAGGCGCCCTGCCAGCCTCCATCTTGGCTGGGTTAATTTGCATGCAGCCACTCTGATTGGCTGGTGGACGTGGCCATGAGCAGAGGCTCAACCAGCCTAGGCAGGCAGTTGCAACAGAAGCCTCTGGTTTGCTCTAGCTCCATGGCTGCTGGCCTCCATCTTGGCTGAGCTAATTTGCATACAGCCACTGTGGTTGGCTGGGAGGCATGGCTTGGCTGGTGGGCGTGGCTTAGGTGTCTCGGGTAATGGTCAATTTGCATATTACTCTTTTATTACAGTAGATTCTTTGCATCATCATTTTTCCTGAAAAATGAATGTCCCTGCATTTTTGCTTCTAAAATTTCATGTTTACAAGCATTAGGGGTTCATTTTTAAATATCTCCAACATTTTTGAATTTTAGTACTGTTTTTCAAAAGCATTAAGTTTTGCTGCTTTAATTTTAAACATTTAATTTTTCTGTTTTCTCATTGTGAGAGTTAACATTAACATTTTTTATATTTCTGTATCTGTACATTTATAAGTTGACATTTGAACAACACAAGTGTGGGACCACTTATAAACAGCTACTTTTCAATAAGTACCATTATTAATTTTGATTTGTGTTTGGGAGTGCCAGGATGTTGAGGGCCAGCTATATGCATTGATCCATGGACATTTTATACAGAGGACTTGAGTATCTGTGGATGTTGGTGTTTGTGGGGTTCCTAGAACCAATCCCCAAGGTAGTTAAATATGAGGGGAGTAAAAAGATATATGGAGATTTTTGACAGTATGGGGTTCAGTGTCCCCAATCCCTGTATTGTTTAAGAGTCAACTTATATCAAATTCAAACTCTATGTAATGTAATATTTTATATCCATAACTAAATAATACTCAATAATAAATTTTAAAAACTGATCTTCATTGTTGAAAGTATTACAGATGTCCCCTTTTGCTACCTCATTGACCCCCTCAACTCTGTACTCCAGGCCTGCCAGCCCAGGCCTTCACTGCATTATTGTCTGTGTCCATGGGTTATGCATATATGCACATAAATTCTTTGCTTAATCTCTTCCTGTGCCATCCCCATTCCTTCCCTCTGAGATTCATCAGTCTGTTCCATGGTTCCATGCTTTTGGATTTATTTTGTTTGTCAGTTTACTTTGTTCATTAGATTCCACATATAAGTGAGAGCATGTGATACTTGTCTTTCTATGACTGCCTTGTTTCTCTTAGCACAATACTCTATAGGTCCCTCAATGTGGTCTCAAAGGATAAGAGGTCTTTGTTTTTTCACAGCTGCATTATATTTCATTTTGCAAATGTACCACAGGTTTTTTTATCCACTCATCTACCAAAGGGCACCTGGGCTGTTCGAGATCTTAAATATTATAAATAATGCTACTATGAACGTATATTCTTTCTGATTGATTATTTAGGGATTCTTAGGATAGTTATACTAATAATAGAATAATATGCAAATTGGTCAGGACACTGTCACAGTAATGACCAATCAACAGGCTGCGTGGATGAAAGGAGACTTGCAGCATTGGGAATGGGAGCGGGGCCACAGGCACACAGAGAGGCCTCTGCCTGAGGGGCGGCTCCTGAGCAAATGCTGAGGCTTCAGCTAAGTGGCCAGCAAGGAGGAGGGCAGCCCAAGGGCAGCAGAGCAGCACCAAGGTGGGGTGCACCGGAGGGCACTTGGGCTAGGGCAGGGAGCTAGTGGGTGGGGATCTGCCAGTTTAGACAGTTGGACATCCCCCAAGGGGTCCCAGATTGGTGAGGGTGCAGGCTGGGCTTAGGGTAACCTCCATGCCCAAATTTCGTGCACCGGGCTACTGGTATTCCTATAAGTGGGATCACTGGGTCAAATGGCAGTTCCATTTTTAATTTTTGAAGGAAACTCCAAACTGCTGTTGATCTCCCCCTTAAAGAGGCCTTTTTATTGTATTTTTATATACATTTAGATGCTCCTATGGGTGCATATATGTTTAACATGATTTTATCCTCATGTTGGATCTGTTGCATTAATATTACATAATTATGTTCCATGTCTCTTGTAATGGCCTTTGCTTTTTTTTTTTAAGTCACAACATTTTAATAGTTGTTTTAATTATTTATATATTTTGCTTTTGCTTTTTTTTGCATTACATATGTATCCTTGTCCTCCCTATCCCCCTCCCCATTCATGCTCTCACCCCCCTGGTATCCGTCCATTGGTTATGCTTATATGCATACATACAATTCCTTCGGTTGATCTCTCCCACTTTCCTCACCCTTCCCTCTGAGGTTTGAGCATCTGATTGATGCATCTTTGTATCTGGATCTATTTTTGTCCATCAGTTTATTTTGTTCATTATATTCCACAAATGAGTGAGATCATGTGATATTTATCTTTCTCTGACTAGCTTATTTCACTTAGCATAAGGCTCTCAAGGACCATCCATGCAGTTGCAAATGGTAGGACTTCCTTCTTTTTTACAGAAACATAGTATTCCATTGTGTAGATTTACCACCATTTTTCAATCCACTCAACTGCTGATGGCCACTTAGGCTGTTTCCAAATCTTAGCTATTACAAATTGTGATGCTATGAACATAGGGTGCATATATCCTTTTTGATTGATGTTTCTAGTTTCTTGGGATATCTTTATAGTTTTTGAGGAAACTCTATACTGTTCTCCACAGTGGCTGCACCAGTCTGCACACCCACCAGCAGTACCCAAAGGTTCCTTATTCTCCACAATCTTGGCAGCACCTGTTTTGTTAATTTGTTGATGATAGCCATTCTGACAAGTGTGAGGTGGTACCTCATTGTCGTTTTGATTTGCATCTCTTAGATGATTAGTGACTTTGAGCATGTTTTCATATGTCTCTTGGCCTTCCTTATGTTTTCTGTTGAAAAGTATCTATTTAGGTCTATTGCCCATTTTTTGACTGGTTGTTTATTTTCCTTTTGTTAAGTTGTATGAGTTCCCTATATATGTTGGAGATTAAACCCTTATTGGATATAACATTGGCAAATATGTTCTCCCATGCAGTGGGCTTTCTTATTGTTTTGTTGATGGTTTCTTTTGCTGTGCAGAAGCTTTTTATTTTGATGTAGTTTTATTCATTTATTTTCTCTTTAGTTCCCTTTGTCCTAGGAGCTCTATCAGTAAAGATATTGCTTCAGCATATGTCTGTGATTTTGCTGCCTGTGGGTTTCTGCAAGATTTTTATGGTTTCCCATCTTAGGTTTAAGTCCTTTATCCATTTTGAGTTTATTTTTGTGTAAGGTGTAAGTTGGTGGTGTAGTTTCATTTTTTTTGCATGTGTCTGTCCAATTTTTCCAAAACCATTTATTATTTTTTAAAAATATATTTTATTGATTTTTACAGAGAGGAATGGAGAGGGACAGAGAGTCAGAAACATCTATGAGAGAGAAACATCGATCAGCTGCCTCCTGAACACCCCCCACTGGGGTTGTGCCCACAACCAAGGTGCATGCCCTTGACTGAAATCGAACCTGTGAGCCTTGAGTCCACATGCCGATGCTTTATCCACTGAGCCAAACCGCTCAGGGTGCCAACACCATTTATTGAAGAGACTGTCTTGGCTCCATTGTATGCTCTTGCTTCCTTTGTCAAATATTAATTGAGCATAGTGGTTTGGTTTTATTTCTGGGTTTTCAATTCTATTCCATTGGTCTATAAGTCTGTTCTTATGCCAGTACCAGGCAGTTTTGAGAACAGTGACGTTGTAATACAGCTTGATATCTGGTATTGAGGTCCCTCCAACTTTGTTCTTCCTTCTCAGGATTTTGGCAGCTATTCAAGATCTCTTTTTATTCCAGATTAATTTTTGGAGTTCATTCTAGGTCTGTGAAATATGTCATTGGTATTTTAATGGGGATTTCATTGAATCTGTAAATTGCTTTGGGTAGTATGGACATTTTAATGATGTTGATTCTACCAATCCATTAACATGGTAAGTTTTTCAATCTCTTTATGTCTTCTTCTATCTCTTTTTTCAATGTCCTGTAGTTTTCCAAGTACTGATCCTTTACCTCCTTAGTTAAGTTTATTACTAGTTACCTTAATTTTTTTGGTACAGTGGTAAATGGTATTGTTTTTTAATCTCTCTGTTAGTTTACTATTGGTGTATAAGAATTCCATAGATTTCTTGGAATTAATTTTGTATTCTGCTACATAGCCAAATTCATTTATTAAGTCTAATAATTTTTTATGGAGTCTTTGGGTTTTCTGTGTACATTATAATGTCATCTGCAAATAATGGCAGTTTTACTTTTTCTTTTCCAATTTGGATACTTTTTATTTCTTATACTTGTCTAATTGCTATTGCTAGCACTTCTAATACTAGGTTGAACAGGAGTGGTGAAAGTGGGCATTCCTGTCTTTTTCTTGCTCTCAGGTGAAATGGTTTTAGTTTTTGCCCATTGACTATGATGTTGGCTGTAGGTTTGTCATATATGGCTTTTATTATGTTGAGGTATGATCCCACTATTCCCACCTTGTTGATGTTTTTTTATCAAGAAACAGTGTTGGATTTTGTCAAAGGCTTTTTCTGCCTTAATTCATATTATTGTGTGATTTTTATCTCTCAATTTGTGTATGTGATGTATCATATTTATTGATTTGCAGGAATTGTACCATTCTTGCTTCCCCAGGATAAATCCTATTTGGTTATGGTGTATGGTCTTTCCAATGTAATGCTGGATCTGATTTGCTAGAATTTTGCTGAGGGCTTTGGCATCTATGTTCATCATGGATATTGGCCTGTAATTCTCTTTCATTGTGCTGTCTTTATCTGGTTTTAGTATTAGGGTAATGTTGGCTTCCTAGAATGAGTTTGGAAGTGTTGCTTCCTCTTGACTTTTTTTGCAATATTCTGAGGAGGATAGGTTTTAGTTCTTCTTTGAATGTTTGGTAAACCTTGCCTGTGTTGCCCTCTGGCCCTGGGCTTTTGTTTGCTGGAAGCTTTTTGATGACTGCTTCATTTTTTTAATAGTTATTGGCCTATTTAGATTTTAGGTTCTTCCTGATTGAGTTTTGGAAGGTTGTATATTTCTAGGAATATGTCCATTTGCTCCAGGTTGTCTAATTTGTTGGAATAGAGTTGTTCATAGTACTTTTTACAATCCTTTGTATTTCTGTGGAGTCTGTTGTTATTTCACCTCTTTCATTTCTGATTTTGTTTATTTGCTTCTTGGTGAGCCTGGCTAGAGGTTCATCAATCTTCTTTATCCTTTCAAAGAATCAGCTCTTGGTTTCATTGATCTTTTGTATTGTTTTTTTGGGGGGAGGGGCTCTATATCATTTATTTCTGCTCTGATATTTATTATCTTCATCCTTCTGCTCACTCTGGTCTTTATGTATTGCTCTCATTCTAATTACTTAAGTTGTAGAGTTAGATGATTTATTGCCATTTTTTCTTATTTTTTGAGCTAGGCCTGTAATGCTATGAACTTCCCTCTCAGAACTGCTTTCACCATGTCCCATGGGTTTTGGATTGTTGTGTTTTCATTGTCATTCATTTCCAGGATGTTTTAAATTTTTTCTTTGATGTCCTTGGTCACCCAATAATTATTTAATAGCATGCTATTCAGCTTCCAAGTGGTTGAATTTTTTTTATTGTACTTTATTTCTAATATTATGCCATTGTTGTCTGAGAAGATGCTTGATATGATTTCAATCTTCTTTAATTTGGACAGACCTTGCTTGTGTCCCAAGGCAGGAGGAGAAATTAAGGGAGCTTTGGGACAACATGAAACAAAGCAACATATGAATAATAGGGATGCCAGAATGACAGTAAGAGGAACAAGGTTTAGAAAATGTATCTGAAGAAATAATGTCAGAAAACATCCCTAATATGGGGAAGAAAAAAATCACACAAGCACAGAGAGTCCCAAACAAGATGAACTGAAAAGAACCACACCAAGACATATTGTAATTATGATGGCAAATACTCAGGACAAAGAGAGAATCTTAAAGGCTGCAAGATACAGAAAGTTACATACAAGGGATCTCCTGTTAGATTATAAAATGATTTCTCAACAGAAACACATAGTTTAGTAGACAGGAAGTAGAAAAAGGATGAGTGGATAAGTAAAAAAAGAAAGAAGAGAAAAAAAATTAATTAAAAAAACAGGTAAAATAAAAAATAAAAAATAGAAAAAATAAAAATAGAGATGAAATAAAAATAGAGATGAAATAAAAAATAGAGATGAAATAAAAAAATGAAAAAAGGAAATACAGAAAAAATAGAGATAACAAAATAATCTAATCTAATAGAAGAGTAATATGCAAATTGACCCTCACTCCATTACATAAGCCACACCCAGAAGCCAATCAGAGCGACTATATGCAAATTAACCCAGCCAAGATGGCGGCTGGCAGCCACGGAGCTGGAACAAACAGGAGACTTGCCCCTGCGATGGAAGGTTTCTGTCTTCCTAGGCCGGCTGTGGCCTCCACTCAAGGCAACATAGTTTTAATTATAGAAGATAAATAAACCCCAGAGACCTTCTTCCAGCCTTGGGCTCAAGGAAGCGGAAGCACTGGGAGCCTGGGTTGTCAGGGGCAACCCGACCTGGGCTCTGGTTTAGTTAAAACAACAAAGTATCAACTTTAGAAGTTAAATAAATACCAGCCAGCCTCACTGCAAACAGCCATCAGCCACTCACCTAGGCTGGCCAGGTACCCCAGCAGGGACCCCCTCTCTGAAGGGGATGTGTCCAGCCTGAAAACAGCCTTCAGCCCCTCACCTAGGCTGGCCAGGAACCCCAGGGGGGGACACTCACCTTGAAGGGACTGTGGCCAGTCTGCAAAGAGCCATCAGCCACTCACCCAGGCTGTCCAGGCACCCCAGCAGGACCCCCATCCTGATCTGGGCCACCCTTCAGGACAAACCAGCCAGCCCCCACCCATGCACTAGGCCTCTATCCTATATGATAAAAGAGTAATATGCAAATTGACCCTAACAGTAGAACCACTGGGAATGACTGGTCACTATGACACACACTGACCGCCATGGGGCAGATGCTCAATGCAGAAGCTTCCCCCTGGTGGTCAGTGTACTCCCGCAGGGGGAGATCTGCTCAGCCACAAGCCAGGCTGCCAGCTGCCAACACAGCAGTGGTGGCAGGATTCTCTCCCACCTCCTCAGCAGAGCTAAGGATGTCTGACTGCAGCTTAGGCCTGCTCCCCACTGTCAAGTGGACATCCCCTGAGGGGCCCCAGGCTGCCAGAGGGATGTCTGGCTGCCAGCTTAGACCTGATCCCCCAGGGAGCAGGCCTAAGCCAGCAGGTGGACATCTCCTGAGGGGTCCCAGGTTGTTAGAGGAAACAGGCCAGGCTGAGGGACCCTCTCCCCCCCCCCCCGAGTGCACAAATTTTTGCACTGAGCCTCTAGTAATAAAATTAAAAAAAAATAAAAAGTGAAGTGTCCACCAAGTTTTAATGCCCCATGGGAACTAGTTTAAGATCTCATTCTTCTGTACTCTCTGCTGCTTCTCAGTTTCCTGTTAGATTATTGAAGTTCAAAGTGATCCATCATTTTTCTCTTTGTGTCTATCTCCAAAGCCTTTCCTATCAGCAGGAAGGATTAATCTTCCCACTTAGCCTGTCTGCCCGTTTTCAATCTTAATCTCTTAAGTGGCTGTTTCTGACATGGCTATAGTTGGAGAGGTCGTCCCATGGCTGTTTGGGATTGAATGGCTTCTCTCAGGCCAGTCTCTGTCGGATCTCAGGGACTATTCATATTTTTTTTTGGTATCCTTTATAGCACTCAGGGTGTAGTCTGGATATGGCTATATTGGTTGCCTGAAGGCTACAGGGATGGGCTATCTCCTCAGGGGAAAATGGCTCTTAGGTCCAATGTGTCAGGTATGTCTCAGTGGCAGACTCCCAGCCACTTCTCCCCGAGCTGCTCTTCTCCCCAGCCTCTTCCTAGACTCCATAAGATCACACCTCAGCCATGGGTGATAGTTTTTATTTGAAAGGTCCTATGAACTGGGTTTAGCAAATAAAAGCAAAGACCAAAGAGGAAAAAGAGCTGTGACACTGCAAACCCCTCTCCCCCAGCACTGCATGGCTTGAGCAGTGCCATGCAGTGGCTTGTTCAGGCTGTCCCCTTTCAGGCTCAGCTGTCGTGGCTGTGGGCTTAGATCCAAAATCCCCTGCTGCCCGCAGCCCCGTGGACTTTCTTTCCACAGTCAGATGTTACGCCTGTCCCAAGGGATGCAGCCTTGGTGCCGTGCAGCTTCCTTCTGACCCCTCTGGGCTTGGAGGTCTCATAATTCTCTTTTTCCTAGATCCCTGATTTTACCATTCTCCATGCATCCTCTGCCCTCCCAGCTGTAAATTGTCTCACCGGATGTGTCTACTTTGCCAATTTGGGGTGGATGTTATTCGATTTAGTTGCTCCTTCTATCTGCTTTGGGATACATCTGCCTATTCCACCACCATTTTGTCTCTCTATGGCCTTTGCTTTGAAGTCTATTTTATCATATGTAAGTACTGCCACCCTGCTTTATATCCATTTCCATGGAAAAAATTTTTTCATCCCTTCACTTTCATCCTGTGTGAGCCTTTTATTCTGAGATGGGTCTCTTGTAGACAGCATATATATGGATCATATTTTCTTATCTCTTCAGATATTTTACATCTTTCAATTGGAGCACTTAACCTGCTTTCATTTAAGTTTATTGATTAATACTTATTTATTGCCATTTTTATTATTTAGGTCTATGTTTCTCTCTCTCTCTCTCTCTCTCTCTCTCTCTCTCTCTCTCTCTCTCTCTCTCTCTCTCTCATTCTTATTTTTATACCAGTCTTTTTAACATTTCTTGCAATGCTGTTTTTGTAGTAATGAACTCCTTTAGACTTTTTATTTGTCTGGGAAGATCTTTATTTTACCATCTATTTTGAATGATAGCATTGCTGGATAGAGTAGACATGATTTCAGATTCTTGCTTTCATTACCTTCAATACTTATGTCATTCCCTTCTAGCCTGTAGAGTTTCTGTTGAGAAATCAGCTGACTGCCTTATGGGAACTCCTTTGTAGGTAACAAATTGCTTGTCTCCTATTGCCTTTAAGATTCTCTTTTGTCTTTAATTTTGGCATTTTTAATTATGGGCCTCTTTGGGTTCTTATTGCTTGGGACTCTCTGTACTTCCTGAACTTCTGTAACTTTTTCCTTCCCTATGTTAGTAAGTTTTCAAACAGGTTCTCCATCCCATTGTCACTTTCTTCTTCTGTAACTGCTATCATGCAGATATTGGTGCATTTTATGTTGCCCAACAGCTCCCTTAAATTGCCCTCTTGTTTTTTAATTGTTTTATTATTGTTGTTTGTTTTTGTTCTCTGATTGGGCCTTTTTTTCTACTCTTTTTTATAATTTTCTGATTTTATCTTTGGCTTCTTTTAATCTGCTGTTCACTTTTTTCAGTGTATTCTTTATTTCTGTTATGCCATTAGTCATTTCTGACTGGTTGTTTTTCAGTTTCTATATATTTTTATTATGCTGTTGAACCTCTTCACTATAAATTTTTCAAATCAAATATATATCTGATATACTTATCTCCATTTCATTAAGCTCTTCTTCTGAAGAATTCTATTATTCTTTCATTTAGGTTTTTTTTATTGTCTCCCCATTTTGGCTGCCTGTTTGGGTTGGTTTCTATATATTAGATAGATCTTCTACAACTTTCAGTCTTGTTAAAGTGGTTTAATGTAGTTGGTGACCTGTGGAAGCCAGTGGAGCAATCTTCCTGATCACCAGACCTGGGTGTTTTAATGTCCCTTGTAGGCATTGTGTGGGTCCTCCTGTTGTAATTGAGTCTTTATTGCTATTGTCTCATCTATGTGTGTTCTTGTCCCTCAAACTGGCTGATAGTGAGGCTCAACCCACAACACAGCATGCAGGCTGCTTTTCAGATGCTGATCACAGGAATTAGAATTCCCCTCAGCAGGGTTTGGAGCCTGCCAATATCTCCCTGTGGATATACAGCTTGTGAAGCTTATTGGATACTGCTCTATTGTTGTCTAAAGCTGTCCACTGGGTATATTGGTTTGGGGTCTTTTCAGGGGTTCTCTGGTGAAGGCAATGACAGATGCTATTGTGACTACCCTGTTTGGAGACATCAGAAATCCACAGCTTGTGGCTTCCTCTGCAAAGGCTGTGTGAGTGTGGAAAAGATGAAGCTGTGCACCAAGGTCTGTTTTTCTTGGAACTAGGCTCAGAAGCATTTCAGACAAATTCTCAAAGCCTCCAGAGATCTACCTCTGCTTGCAGGCTATTAGTTTTATTTACTTAATGAGCCTCAGGCTGCAGTATTTAGCAGGGTGATAAGTATATCAGATATAGATTTGATTTGAAATA
The DNA here is from genome assembly GCA_004026665.1 of Murina feae. NCBI lineage: Eukaryota > Metazoa > Chordata > Mammalia > Chiroptera > Vespertilionidae > Murina > Murina feae. The sequence continues at coordinate 13,537 of PVJC01010374.1, forward strand.
ATTTTTTAGTAAAGCAATTCAACAGCATAATAAAAAAATATAGAATCTGAAGAACAACCAGTCAGAAATGAAGAATGAAATAGCAGAAATTCCACAGGGCGGGGCAAGACAGTTTCCAACGAGGGCTATTGCTTTGCTACAAGCTAAAGCTGCATTGATGGAAAGTCTGCTTGAGAAAGATGGCCTCTGCAGCTGGGGTTAATGACCCAGCACAAGGATTCCAGTGTCTGTCCTCTCAACTCTCTTCCCAGAGCCACAACCCTGACTCTCTAATGCAGCACTAGTCCACTCTTCCTTTCTTCTGTCAGAGCCCAAGGCCCAAGATGAGTGGCTTCAAACAATGTTCTATGTGTTGGCCCTCTAAGGGGTGACCTGTGTGTCTAGCTATCTCTCCCAGCTGGAAAGAACCCTTGGTGCTTTTCACAGTCAGATTTTATATGGGTACCTTTTCCCAGTTCTGTTATTCTGGGCTGGGGAGCCCAGTCTGGGGCTTAGACTTCAGACTTTTCAGAGGGAACCCCTAGAGCTTAGAGCTGAGATATCCCTCCAGAACTTTAGCTGTTTCCTATGGAGCCCAGCCAGCCCTCTTGTGCCTGTACACTTTCTACCAGTCTCGATGTGGCCTCCTCTTTATGTCATTGGTTATAAGGGTTCTCTCTAATAAGTCTTCAGTTGGTTATTCAGGATGATTTTTCTATATTTTAGTTGTAATTCTAGTTTGGTCTTGGGAGAATGTTGGTGCAGCTTCTACTTAATCTGCCACCATCTTGGAATATTCCCTCAACCATACTTTTATCAAATACTTTTTGATCTCAGAATCCCTGGGTTGCATTGCTTTACCATTGCTTTACTTTGAAATAAAGTAATCTGACATTCAGTTCTTCTGTCAAGTATTATTTATTACTTTTAATGTATGAGTAACTCTATTATCACTCAAGTCTCAAAGAGTGGTTGAAGAAACCTATTTACTTTGTTTTGTTTCTTTTTAAGCCTTAAGGGTGAAATTTCTCTGCATCAATTGCTCTTAGTTCATAAATGAAAAATTTTAAATAGCTGCACTTGAATAATTCTACTGAGTTATTTCTATGTTGTATCAGTATTAAAACATTATGATGATATTTAGAAAATTATTCTTAATATTTTATTATATTCAGGTAAACAAAACACTTTATTTTCTAAATTTATTCTACTTGCTATTCCAAGTCAAATTGCTATTAAATAAACTGGCTTAGGAATCATGGCAGAACTATTTAAATATGCTATACTACTCCAGCTGGGTCGTTGACTTTTCTCTAAGCAGTAATCTCCTACTTGGTAGTACTTGGGAAATGTGGAGAGAGCATTTTCTTCCTGTGTCACAATGTCTGAAGTTTTACCATTAAAGGTTGAGTACTTCTTATTTATTTTCAGGTGGTGCCCTTTAAAATGTGAATATCCCTGAGAACAGTGACTCTTCTCATTGTCAGTCATCAACATTTTTGTGGATCTGCTTTTACCCAGGGTATGTACAGAGGCATTGAATAAACAAGATGGAGAAAGAATTAAAAAATCATTTGGGGAGGGACTGTGGTATCAAGAATAAAGCTTTAATGGCATCAGCATTTTTCTTTCTTCATCCATGATTCTTGTAGACTATTATCTACTTGACTAGAGGCCCGATGCACAAAAATTTGTGCACTTGGGGGGGAGGGGTCCCTCAGCCCGGCCTGTGCCCTCTCACAGTCTGGGACCCCTCCGGGGATGTCCATCTGCTGGCTTATGCCCACTCCTGGGGGGATCAGGCCTAAGCTGGCAGACAGACATCCCTCTGGCAGCCCCAGAGCCCTTGGGAGATGTCCACTTACCAGTGGGGAGCAGGCCTAAGCTGCAGTCGGACATCCTTAGCTCTGCTGAGGAGGTGGGAGAGGCTTCCACCACCACCACTGTACAAACAGCCATCAGCCTGGCTTGTGGCTGAGCAGAGCTCCCCCTGTGGGAGCACACTGACCACCAGTGGCAGCTCCTGCACTGTGCATCTGCCCCCTGGTGGTCAGTGTGTGTCATAGTGACCAGTCATTCCCAGTTGTTCTGCTGTTAGGGTCAATTTGCATATTACCCTTTTATTATATAGGATGCTTTTAAAAAGTTAGTAAAGCCAAGCCAGTGTTGCTCAGTGGTTGTTGACCTATGAGTAAGGAGATCATGGTTCAATTCTGGGACAGGATACATGCTCAGGTTGCAGGCTTGATCCCTGGTGGGGGCATGTAGGAGGCAGCCCATCAATGATTCTCTCTCATCATTGATGTTTCTATCTCTCCCTCCCTCTCCCCTCTGCTCTGAATCAATAAACACTTTTTTAAGTTAATAAAATGCAAGTCTCTGTTTTTCAGAGTTTCTTTTAGAGTAATCAGTAAATATTTGTTATTTGTCTTTTGTACGACATACTTGCTGTTCAGCACATCACATTAATATTGTTTTACTCTTTGTAGCAATCTAATTTGAGGAAATGAGGATTAGAGAAATTTGTGATCTTTTTTAATGTTGTGCAGCTAGTACCTACATATATCATCATAAACTCTAAATTTTATCCTTACTAAAATGGGAAACCATTGAACCAATTTAAGCAGAACAGTGATATAATCAAATTGTACTTTAGCAAGATCATTCTGGTGAATAATTGGAAGGGAATAAGACTAGAAACAGACTAGAATTTAGGAAACTAAGGCAATTATCTAAGCAATGTGAGTGTTGCCAAGGAAGTGGAAGTAAGAATGAAAAGAAGTGGATGGATTCAAGGAAAATTTTGGGGTAGAAATTAACAGAATTTAGCTATAATGACAATAAAGAGTCAAGAATGAGCAACCAAGTGGATGGTTGTTTTAGTCAATTTAGGCTGTTTTAACAAAAATACCATAGGCTGGTGGCTTAAACAACAAATATTTCTTTTAGTCTGGAGGCTCAAAGTCCAAGATGAAGGTACCAGCAAATTCTGTCCCTGGTGATATCCTACTTCCTGGTTCACAGGTGGCTATCTTCTTACTGTTCCTCACATGGTAAAGAGTGAGAGCTCTGAGCTCTTCATCCCCCTATAAGGGCACCAATCCCACAATGGGGGCCCCTATCCAATCTGGGTGAATTTTGAGGAGCCAATGGCTGCCTAAGAGGCAGAGCTTTTGACATTGACTGGCATAGAAACCAACCAATCAGAACAAAATCTGGGTGAACTGTGAAGGCAGAACTTAAGGTGGGGGTTGGGGAGGGGTTTTAAGGTAAGGTGACCAGACATCCGGCTTTTGGTGAGACAGTCCCAATTTTTAACAATTTGTCCTGCGTCCCAGGGTGTTTAAAAAAGTCTCGATTTTTTTGGAAAGAATGCATGACAAGCTAGGGAACCGCAGGAGAACGGGAAGGGAATATACAGTTTTCGGCGACCAAGCAGTCAATGGTGTCTCGCTTTACAAATGTTAAAATCTGGTCACCTTATTTTAAGGACAACAGCTGTTTGGTGTAAAGTATAAGAAAACTGTTCAATTTTTTAATGACCTGTTTGGCAGTATAGTGCATATGGCTGGCTATCAGTCCAGTTATAGGGATTATGTATTTTTATCTACCAAGAGCATCTCCTCCTGATTAAAAAGGCTTTTCCACCCCATTTAAGGAATTTTATCCTCTGTAACCTATCTATACTAATAAAAGGGTAATATGCTAATTAGACTGGGTCAACTGGCCATCTTTCAGATGTCTGACTTCCTTCTGAACAAAACCATGGTGGTGGGTGTCAAGGCAGAGGCAGTTAGGGGTGATCAGGCCAGCAGTAGAAGGCAGTTGGAAGCGACCAGGCCAGCAGGGCCAGGCAGTTGGGGGCAAGATAAGGCCAGCAGGGGAGGGCAGTTAAGGGTGATCAGGCAGGTAGACAGAGGGGTTAGGGGCAATCAGGCAGGCAGGCAGGCAGGCATGCAAATGGTTAGAAGTCAGTCATCCCAGATTGCTAGGAGGATGTCTAACTGCCGGTTTGGACAGTCATACATTCCCTGAGAGGTCCCAAATTGGAGAAGGTGAAAGTCAGGCTGAGGAACCCCCCTCTGTGCATGAATTTCTGGGCCTCTAGTTTGTTTATAAAATTGTTTTAAGAGTCTCACCTGGTCACTATAAATTTAAGCATGTAATGCATATTACTGAATTGCCAATAGGCTCAGTATGATGTGAAATCAGAATATGTCCTACAGCTTGAAGACTGGATCAGTTCATAGTTGTTCTCTAGTCCTCATGCAGCCATATTGTGAGCTTAATCTCCATTTTGTATAGTTGAGGAATTTCACACAGAGAGAAATTCCTTCACAGAAGTATATATCTTGAAATATATACTATAGATTAAGTCAGAACTAAATGATAGATCACATCTATACCAAAACAACTGCTTGGAAGATGAGGCTACATGACAAAATGAAGGGTAACAATTTTTATTTGTATAGTTTCTAAACTTGGAAATGTTCTGTGTAAATTAAAATGCTTTACTTCTTAATTTATTGAATTTGTTATTTCAATGACTACATAAAATAACAGTGAACTTCTGAACCACCACTTCTTACCAACTTTTTAATAATTGTTGTTTTATTTGAATAGTTCTCTATTTGTACAGGCACTGAGGATACAGCATCCTGGGTCTTTTCATTTGATCTTCTTTTATATTATCATTTGAATGCTGATATATAGAAGAAAACTACTTCAAAAACTGTTATTCCACTATGCATACTCTTCATATCTCCTGGATTATGTAATTCTGGAATAGTTCAAAGCAAAATTAAAGCTTCTTTTATCTGAATTTATATTTTGAAAGCGTGTTTTTGAGATAATCTTATCAAATGACTAGAGACTCAGTGCACAAAATTCGTTCCTAGGCCTGGCCAGTGATTGAAGCGTGAGCATCTGGTGTAGAAGGGCAGGTTCCAGTTGATTTCTGGGCCCTGGGCAGCACCTGAGCCCCCATCCCCCAACACACCCCCCCTTCCACCTGAGTTACGGCGCCCAAGTTCCCACATAGAGATGCCATGAGCGTGGCTGGATGCCGTGGGCCAGGGTTCAGTGTGGGCCTCTGGGCTATCCAGTGGTGCAACACAGAAGTCAGGTGGGTAGTGCCTTCTCTCCTGGCCGACCTCGCAGACTGGCTCCTGCATGAACCCATGGGGAGCCCGACCGGCCCCTGTGGTCCCTGTGGCTATGGCCTGGTTCAACTGGAATAGGCCACATGGGTGTAGGGTGGGCTCTTTGTGCATATGCATGCGTGGCACCTGAGCATGGGGGGCTTCCCCAGGACGCAAGCCCTGGTGTCCTGGGGGAGAGTAGGAGGGGGAGTGAAAGTGAGCTCAGTGGACACTCCACATTCTCAATGCACCTTTGTCCTTGTCATCCCTGCCCCCAGGTAGCCGGCAAGAGGTCACAACGGGTCACCAATGCCATCCATGTTCCTCTCCACCCCCTGGTGGTCAGCACATATCATAATGAGTGGTCAAACTCACCAATGGAACAACCGCCTTAGGGGTCAATTTGAATATTAGACTTTTATTATATAGGATGATTCTAAAATTAATCATTTAATGATACCCTTATCTGTATTGGCAACCGTCATTATTTCCATTTCAAATACCCATTTTCTTTAAACTGTTGGAGAATCAGTTTTAGATATTATTTAGTCCTTACTCAAAAAACCATGATCTCAGCTTCAGTTCAAATTTGTATCAGCATTGGACCTCTCTTCTATCTTTTGGAAAGATTTGCCAAGAGACCTTTACCTTGGACCACTAAGCAAAGTTACTAGCTGGAACTTTGTCATGAAAATGACTAGTGCATTTGTTAGGCCCACTAGCTATACCACTAAATCTACTAAACAGAATTTTCTCCTGCTGTTCTGTGAAATGCTTGTAGAATCAAATATGTCTGGTTTCTTCCACATCTACCTTGTTGGGTTAAATGCAACTTTGCTCTCTAGCCTGCTTTAGTCTACTTGAATAATGAGGAAGATAAACTTAGCTGTCTGACCTTGTAGGCCAGAGACTAAATACACCCATGTCATGCCAGATGTTTTGTTTTTGTTTCTAATTTTTTAATATATTTTTATTACATAAAGTATTACAAATATTAGTACATATATCTCTTTTTCTTTCCCCTGCCCTCAGATGTATTTTTTAATGTATTAGAATTGTGTTGTTTTCAAGGCCATCAGCAAGATAACCAATAACAAGTTAAAAGTCAGTGGGAAATTTTCAAATCTGTTTTCCCAGCCGAGCCCCAGTTATAGTTCTCTGTAAACTGACAATATATCAAGTCGAGGTTCTGGTTATGTTTGTGGTTTCTATGAATAAAAGCTTACATAGCACCAAGGTCTGGACTGTTAGAGGTGAAGGGCTCCTTGCGTGGAGGTGCCTTTAACGGTCTGCTGGCCAGCTCAATAAATCCTCACTTGCTGCATAAGACCTAATTAGAGTCGGTGGTTTTATTCGCATGAATGTTGGTCCACACACACCTTTATATTTAAGACTTTAATATATGTTACCAAGCAAACACTTGCTACCTGATGCACATAGAAGTCAATACTATGGCACTGGTTTTTGAGGAAAGCAAATGATTTTTATTGTGAGATCTATTTGTAAGGAGATGGAAGGTAAGGCTTAAATCTCTCTCCCCATTCAGGGTTTGGGGTGAGATGTAAGGGGTTTTAGCACTGGATCTTTCTGCACAACAGACCCTTTGTTTCTGAAAGCATTTCCAATTCAGGTTCTGGTCATGTCCTGACTCTCTGGTTTTGATGTGGAGAGCAGCTAAGAGTTCACAAGTGTTACTTGTAAGTGGTGTATCTGAGGTTTTTTTAAACTTTGTTTCCAGGTTTTATTAGAAATGAGATAAGACAAGTTTGAGCTGGTTCTGTGGTAACAAATCCCCACTGTTTGCTGTTTATTCCTTAATCTTTGACAGAGGGGCAACAACCACTCTAACTACATTCTGCTGATAATGGGTCAAAGTAAGTCTTCCCAAAGGAAGAATATAAAAAAAAATAAGAAAGTAGCAAACTAGAAGTAAACAAGCAAGCACAACCAGGACAAAAATGTTGTTTAAATCAAAACAATAGCACATTAAGATAGATAATTTAGGTTTATAACGGCTTGGTCTGGACTCTTGGGTGGAAGCAATCTTCTTTTAAGATGTCCACTTCTTCTCTTCCTAGCCAGGCAGTGTCTCAGTAGTCCTGATTCTTCCGCAAAGTAATTAACTAAAAGAACTTCATAGGGTCCATTTCACTTAGGTTGTAGTCAACTCTCAAGATGTTGTTGTTTTTTAGGTCTTGAGTAGGATCCAATCTCTGGGGCTCACACAATGTAGGTGAACACCTTTAGGGAACATTAACAGGTGAGAAGCATACTTATGTATAGCAGATAAAGTAGCACCTATAGACTGTACATATTTATAGTATCTACTTATTTTATAATACAATAATATTTAAGACTACGATAATGTTTAGTCTTAAAGAAGGGTATACCATATAACATTTTATAGGGCTTCATTTGGAGCTTGCTTCTAGAGGCTAATCTTACCCGAAGTAGGACAGCTAATAAAAACCTTATCCCAAATAAAGTTGGTTTCTTGACATATCCATCTTTTAACTCTTTCCCATACATGGAGGCCTTGGTTTTCTGATAGCTCCAGAATCATTTAAGTCTTTCCTTGGCTCTGCCATGTGGTAGCTGTCTGACCTTGTAGGCAATCTAGCAATATTGTTATTTCATATCGGTCTCTGAGATCATCTTATTGAAAGACAAACAGTTCTCAACAGTCAGAACTTCATTTTTACAGTAAAAGTCACCTTTTTAAGTCCAGAACTACAAACCTGCAGAAGTCTCCAGGCAAAGCTGTAAGCAATGTATAAGGGTTAGCACCACTCAATATTTATAAGTTGGTAAATGCCTTGAAAGGATCATTCCTGCCACTATCAGCAATATATGGCATCTGGCAGGAGGTTTTGAAGCAAGTCACCTTTCCTTCTTGCCAAAAAAATGTAGTGATTCTTCCTTTCCCAGTGTCCTTTTTGTCTACTAAGACACCTTGTTGTGGTCCAACAGATGGATAGCCTTTTCAGCCTGGTTGTGGGGTCCCAGGGGTCATTTGTTCTTTCCTGCAGACATCTTATTGGGTCATGGCTGCCTTCTCTAATACCATCCTTTATTCCTCTGGAGTGAGGAGAGAATTCATGAGGGCGTATATATCAATCCAATTAAGATGAGGAGTAGCAAAAACAGAGGTGAAGAGATTCCTTATATTTTTAGGATTATCTCAGTATGATGACAGGTTATTCTTTCAATTATATATAGCAGAAGTAGAAAAGGGGGAGTGAACAATACAAATCCCCTAGGTTGACCTTGTCATTTAGACCTGTGGGTACTGTCCATGGATATTATCCAGCCTGAAGCAGAGTAACCCATGGGCCAAATTGAGTACTCTAGGGAATAGGGGGGACTACAGGAAGGCCCTAGGAGGATTGTTGGTGAAAACTTGGCACTACTGGTAGGAATTCTCAGTTAACACAGTGGAATAGTGAGAGGTGTGGAAGGAGGAGCCAGATGTAGTAAATTGAGATAATCATTTGGCCTTGACTCAGGCAAGACAGTGTTGTTGTTTTTATTTTGGGGGGAGCTGGGGGTGAGTGTTAGTATTTTCTTTCTGAACCATAATTTTGCATCTCTTTTGTAAATTTTTGTTTTAAAATTAAGACATAGATATTGTATATATTGGATTTTGTACCATTCTCATTTCTTTTGCACAAAAAGACTAGTTTTAAAATAGTATTATTGTGTAAGGACCCACTTTGGGGCCATTTCTCCCTTGACCTTCTGTTCATTTTTCTTGTTGAAATACCAATCTGAAATCAAAAAGTTGATATTGCATATATATCAATAAAGAATGTGTTTCAATCCAGAAATGACCAAATGAGAGATATACACAGATGAATAGCATGTTAAGGTTTTTAAACAAAGTGTTTCCCTGAAGATTTGATAATTAGAATGTTATATATTTTTTATCATAAGCATATTCAACTTGTTATAGTTAAAGGATATTTTTAATGATATAAAAGTTACAGTCAAGAGAGTAAATAAGAAACAACTAAAGTTATCTCCTGGCCAGAATGACAAGTACTTTTTTGATAAATCTCCAATGAGGATGTTCCGCTTTGCTAGCTCCGATGTGGTATAAAGTACCAAATTGGATGTGGAGCTTATTTATGAACATTTAGGTATTATGAAGTGGGGATCCAGTTGACCAGAGACTGAATTTTCAGCTGCCTATCCCCTCTGCCAGATAGTGTTTCATTTTGATAGACAAAATTGTATAGACAATCTGTCTGGCAGAAAATAGAAAAGAAATCAGTTTTCATGTACATATTTATAGAAAGTACTCTGGGAGTTGGACATGTTAGAATATTGGTGAAGGGTGTCTGAGAACAATTTTTTTGCACATGTAAATCAAAGGAGAATTGTTGAAACCTAATTCAAATTTCCATGCAAATGTAAAACACTCCATAGGTTGTTTATTTTTTCAATTAATTTTGTTCTCTTAGTTTTAAATCTCACCTTTCAAACTAAATTATACTTACAATTTAATTTTTTAATGATCACTTTTTCTTGCTATTTGAAAATGTAAAGTTGGCTTTCATCATTTCTAATTTGATACCCCATCATTGCTTTTTGATTGGACTGGCCAAGAGATTCTTATGTATGTTTTACCAAAGATGTAATTTGGCAGTCAGACTGAAGAGGCCACTCAATATATACAGATGCAAGGTATAATGTGACACAGGAGAAGGACGTGAGCATTACCCAACCTCACTGTTTGCTCTCAAAAGGTGATTTCTGGTGATTCTTTCATTCATGTTAAAGTTGACTGATCCACACTGTCCTCTGGTCCCAGTAACTAGTGAGGGATAAATATGCAGCCCAGTATAAGCCATTGTTATTGCTTTCACTAGTATATTGAGAGACTGTGTCATCAAATAACTATGCTTTTCTTTAATCTAAGAAGTCTAAACTGTACACTTGGACTAAAAGATCTCAGCCTAGTGATGGAAGAAACATTTACTATGATAACAGTGGGATAAATTCTCTGAATTTGCACATAAATATAAATTAATGGTAGCTAATGTAATAAAAGAGTAATATGCAAATTAACCATCACTCTGAGACACCTAAGCATACTCACCAACTAAGCCACGCCCCCAGCCAATCGAGTGGCTGTATGCAAATTAATCCAGCCAAGATGGAGGCTGGCAGCCACAGAGCTAGAGCAAACAGGAAGCTTCCATTGCAACTGCCTGCCTAGGCTGGCTGAGCCTCTGCTCAAGGCAACAATGTTTTAATTATAGAAGCCATGGAGCTGAAGCAAACAGGAGGATTCATTGCCTGCCTAGCCCTCTGCTTAAGGCAACAAAGTTTCAATTACAGAAGATAAATAAACCCCAAAAACCTGATTCAAGCCAGCCAGCCTTGATGGGACATTGGGTCAATGGGAGCTGTGGGCAGCCTGAAAATTGCCTCAGACCCTCACCCAGGCTGGCCAGGTACCCCAGTAGGGACCCGAAACCTGAAGGGACTGTGGGCAGCCTGAAAACGGTCCTCAGCCCCTCACCCAGGCTGGCCACACTCCAATGAGGTGAGGGTCCCCACTGGGGGGCTTGGCCAGCCTGCAAACAGCCATCAGCCCCTCACCCAGGCTGGCCAGGCACACCAGCAGATGGACATCTCCCAAGGGGTCCCAGACTGCAAGAGGGCACAGGCCCAGGCTGAGGGATCACCCCTGAGTGCACAAATTTTTGTGCACTGGGCCCCTAGTATATTATAATATGAAATGAAAGCAATTTATTTTTGAAAAGTGATCATAAATGTTCATAAATATACACAAATGTAAAAAAATTAACTTGAGTAGATATGGTTGACCTAATCTGTCTTTAAATTCAGTTTCTCATCAAATATGTTCATTTCTTTAAGTTTGTAGATAGGAAACTAAAGCCAACTTTCAGATTTATTCACTAATATACTGTCCTTAGCATACTGTGTAAATTTCTTTCAAGATTGTCTAATTTTCTCTTTCATTTAGAAAACAATTTGTAAAATAAGATCACATCTGAAGAAATCACTTACTTTTTTTACTCAATAATTTCACCAGGGAACAGGGTCAGCTCTTCTAAGAACATTTTCAAAAGAGGCTTTGTGCCCACAGCTATTCATCTTTCCTATAAGTACTGTAACTACTTTCTGCTTTCTCAACTTCATTGTACTATGATGTTTTATGAGTTCCAATTTCAAGAATATGAAGGATCTGTCATAAATAGAATTTACAAGAATTAAAGTTATAGTGTATGTGGGTAATTAAAAGTACATTTATATGATCCAATACTATGTGGCTATAAAAAAGAAAGATCTCATATTCTTTATGACAACATAGATGGACCCAGAGATTGTTATGCTAAGCAAAATAAGCCAGTGAGAGAAAGACATATATCACATGATCTCACTTATAAGTAGAATCTAATAAACAAAATAAACTGACTAACAAAATAGGTCCAGAGTCATGGGCGCATGTAACAAACTGACAAATCTCAGAGGAGAGAGACTGGGACAGGGAAGATAGGAAGAGATTAACAAAAGACATCTGTAATACTGTCAACCATAAAAATAAATAAATAAATAAATAAATAAATAACAAAACAAAAATAGGCTCACATAAGTAGAAATTAAATTGACAGCTTCCCCCCCCACCCCCCCCAGAGGAACAGAGGGTGGAGGTATATGTGAAAAACGTGAAGGGGAATGCAGTGAATAATACTGTGATACTTTGCATAATGACAGATAGTTACTAAGTTAGTATTGTGACCACATTATAAAGTATATAAATGTTGACTCATCATGTTGTATACCTGAAACTAATATAATAATGTATGAAAACTATACTTTAATAGTAAAAATTTTAAAGATGTAGTATGCTAGAAAATTTATCTGATAAAATTTTAATCTTAGTTTTGTCTACCAGTTAATAGATGCATAAACCTTGACAAATCTAGATAACTGTATTTCTTACCTCACAGAGTTGTTACAAATGTAAAACAAATAATTATTTCTTTTGTTCAGTCCTTTCACAAAAATTTATCAAGGATCTACTATGTGGCAGTTACCAGTAGTACAAAAATAAGTCATGGTACTTGTTCTCAAAGAACTGACAATAGACATTATAGGAGGCATGACAAAGAGCAACATAAAATATGTGTCTAGTCAACTCTCCTTGGGAGGTTAAGAGAATGTTCAACAGAGATATTAGCTCCTGTTCTTCCAATTGACTGGTGAGAAGTAATTTTCCAGTTGGAAAAGTCAGTAATATCTTGTCTTTATGTCTCCAAGATGTGAAAAAGCAGAGTGTGCTCAGTGCACAATGGGCAGGGAATTAAGGTGTGTGCAAAAAGAGGAGTAGAAGTAATGCCATATTCCCAGTGTTGGAAGGTTCTGAGTTGGAAGATGCTAATAGTAACAGAGAGGGGGTGAAAAAGGAATCAAAACATTTGCTAGCTTTTGGTGATGATCTTGAAATCTTTGATCCTCTCTCAGAGGAGGATGTTAATAAAAGTATAAATATAAATTAGTGGGATTTAATTGAATAATATTCAATGATTAATTTCTGCAAAAAATTATATAGGCAAAATATTCTTTATTTCAAAAAACTGAAATAGTTTTTAAATATTAATATAAATTAAAATTTATTTATCTGTAGTAATGCCATAGCCAATCTGATTTAAATTTCCATGAAACCAAATTGTATCAAAATTTCAATGAAATAATGGTGTATGAATAGCACTTTCAAGATTACATATTTGAAGTACAATATGCTTATAAAGGCAATTTCAAAATCAAAACTTATAGTTACATTTTAACTCAGATATATCCTTTCATGCACTTTTTATAGAAATCGCTATTTCATAAATAAAAATAAACATTGACAACTCTAAAATCTATGTACAAAATGTGGTTATATTGTAGAACTTCAAAATGAAATACATTATTTTCAGTATTAAATTTATGTTACTTAAGAAATCATATGTGGCCTAACTGGTTTGGCTCGGTGGATAGAGCGTTGGCCTGTGGACTGAAAGGTCCCAGGTTCGATTCCAGTCAAGGGCATGTACTTTAGTTGCAGGCACATACCCAGTAGGAGGTGTGCAGGAGGCAGCTGATCAATGTCTCTCTCTCATCGATGTTTCTAAATCGCTATCCCTCTCCCTTCCTCTCTGTAAAAACTCAATAAAATATATTTAAAAAAATCAATATGCTATACATAAAAGTAGAGAGACCCCTTTTTTACGTACAAGATAAAATCATATTTTTAACTGAATAGAAAATTTATATTCTTTTCCTTTCAGATCATGGAACAAATAAGATGTAAAGCTACAAGAATTTTTAAATTTAAGTTAATTTTTCAATTACAGTTTATATTCCATAGTATTTTGGTAGTTTCAGGAACATAGCTTAGTAGTTAGACAAGTATGTACTTTACCAAGTGCTCCCTTGATTTTTTCAGTTCTCACCTGGTAGCATATATTGTTATTATGTCATTATTGACTACTAGAGGTCCAGTGCACAAAAATTTGTGCACTTGGGGGAGGAGGGGGTTCCCTCTAGCAATCTGGGACCCCTTGGGAGATGTCCACCTGCTGGCTTAGGCCCGCTCCCAAGGGAATCAGGCCTCAGATGGCAGCCAGACATCCCTCTGGCAGCCTGGGGGCCCTCGGGGGATGTCCACTTGCCAGCAGGGAGCAGGCCTAAGCTGCAGTCATACATCCTTAGCTCTGCTGAGGAGGCGGGAGAGGCTCCCGCCTCCACTGTTGTGCTGGCAGCTGGCAGCCTGGCTTGTGGCTGAGCAGAGCTCTTTCTGTGGGAGCACACTGACCACCAGGGGGCAGCTCCTGTATTGAGCGTCTGTCCCCTGGTGGTCAGTGTGTGTCATAGTGACCAGTCATTCCCAGTGGTTCTGCTGTTAGGGTCAATTTGCATATTACCCTTTTATTATATAGGATAGAGGCCTAATGCATGGGTGGGGGCCGGCTGGTTTGTCCTGAAGGATGTCCCGGATCAGGGTGGGGGTCCTACTGGGCCATCCTGGGTGAGTGGCTGATGGCTGTTTTCAGGCTGGCCACATCCCCTTCAGGGAGGGAGGTCCTGCTGGGTTACTTGGCCAGGCTGGGTGAGTGGCTGATGGCTGTTTGCATCAAGGCTGGCTGGAAGCTGGTATCTGGGATTTATTTAACTTCTAAAGTTGAAACTTTGTTGCTTTAATCAGAGCCCAGGTTGGGTGGCCCCTGACAACCCAGGCTCCCAGTGATTCCTTGAGCCCAAGGCTAGAAGCAGGTATTTCAGGTTTATTTATCTTCTACTAAGAGCCTGGTGCACAGTATATTGTGCACTTGGAGGGTCCCTCAGCCCAGCCTGTACCAGCCCAACCTGCGGCCTGCCACCCACCCATTATGCCCCTCCCACCCCACACACCCCAGCCTGTCACCTGCTCCATATGTCCTGCTCACCTGCCGCCTGTACTGCACCTGCCTCCACAGTTCCACTGCTGGCCTCCATCTTGGCTGATTTAATTTGCATACAGCCACTCTGATTGGTTGGTGGGCATGGCTTAGGCATCCCATAGAAACAGTCAATTTCAATATTATGCTTTTATTAGATTAGATAATTGAAACTTTGTTGTCTTGAGCGGAGGCCACAGTTGGCCAAGGCAGACAGGAACCTTAGCTTCCTCCATTGCAGGGGCAAGCCTCCTGCTTGTTCCAACTCTGTGGCTGCCAGCTGCCATCTTGGCTGGGTTCATTTGCATATAGTCACTCTGATTGGTTGGTGGGCATGGCTTAGGTGTAGCAGAGTGACATCAATTTGCATATTACTCTTTTATTAGATTAGATATGCTGTACTTTACATCTCCATGAATATTTTGTGACTACCAATTTGTACTTCTTAATCCCTTCATTTTTTTCCACCCAATCCCCCAAACAACCATTCTTCTGTTCTCTGTATTTATGAGTCTGTTTCTATTTTGTTTGTTCATTTATTTTATTCTTTAGATTCCACTTTTAAGTAAAATCATATGGTATTTGTCTAAAAGGATGGTTTTCAGCTAAGGTCTATTATTCTCAATAAATGGTATTGAACAACAAAACAAATTGACACTTCAGTGCTTTTGGCTGAAGAAATTATTGATTATATCAAAGAAAAATTCTTTAACAAGATTTGTTCCCTGTTGCCAAGAAATTAGCTACTAACTACTTATTGTAATTGCTTTATGTTTCTCTGCTTTCTGGTCACAATCTCATCTTTTCAAGGTGTCTCATCTTCTAGAAGAATCAGCCTCATTTCCCAGAAGACTATAATAAGAAGAAATCAGGTACTGATTTGTCTTTTATCAGTTAGAGTGTGCTCAGGTCTAGCTTCCTCCGAATGCACTCTAAAAGCAACAACAGCATCAATTAGATCAAATCTCATTCTTCATTTTAGTTTTGGTCTCCAGAACTCATTCTTTCATAAAAATTACTATTTATAAGGGGACTTTAAAGTATGATTTTAGAGAGGAAGGGAGAGGGAGAGAGCAATAGAAACAACATTGATAATAGAGAATCATTGACTGGCTGCCTCCTGCACGACCCCCCTCTGAGGACTGAGCCTGCAATATAGGAATGTGATTGAGAATTGAACCATGACCACTTGGTTTATAGGTCAATGCTCAACCACTGAGCCATGCTGGCTGGGCTATGAGGGGACTTTTAAATAAAGATTCATTAATATTTGCAAAAATAATGTCTCCTTAATTTTAAGGATCCTGCCTGCATGCCTAACATATTTACATTCTAAATAACAGGAGAAATCTACTCTAATAAAATATTAAAATTAACCATCTCTTTGGAACCCATAAACCATCCCACCAACCAATCAGAGTGACTGTATGCAAATTAGCCCAGCCAAGATGGCGGAGGCCCACCGCACACCGGGGTCCAGCAGGGCAGACAGGTGGGAGGAGCAGGGCGGGAGGAGTGAGTAGGTCCCAAGGCTGCGGCCTGGAAATAGACCGATCTTGGGGGCACGGACACTCATAGGCTTAGCCCACAGTCGGTCTATTCCCAGGCCCCAGCCGCAGGGCCAGGAGCCGGCCATCCAGGCCCCAGCGAGGACCTCCAATAGGTTCCAGGCAGGGGTCTCCTGCGAGAGGCCCCTGTCTCCCTTCAGAGCTGGGGTGAACCCCCGGGGGAGCCAGGAGATGGAGAGATGGGCAGGGGGCAGGCAGAGGGAGCAGCAGCCAGGGAGGGTTTGGAGGGAAGTAACCAGGTGGGGGAGGGGTGGAACAGGATGGAGGGAAGAACTTTATAAACGAGTCAGTGGACAGTAGTGTTAAAAAAAGAGGATGTATGAGTGAACTGTAGGGCCTATAATGAAGACCAAGTATAGTTGTGTACTGGGGACAGATTTTAAAAGTAGAAGCCAGAAAAGAAAAAAAGATAAATGATAGTGGATAATTAGGCAAGTAGATAGATAGGTATTAAAACAGTGAAAGTAAGTAGAAAAGAATGTATGGCAAAGGTAGGATGAGAGAAAAAGAGGGAGGGAAAAAAGTTATAAAGGGGGAGTTGGTAGAGCTTAAAAGGAGAATGGGAAGAAGGAAGGAATGGGGGAGGGAGCAAAGCAGGTCAGAGGGAGGAAGTGAAGAAAAAATTAAGGTGGGAAGGAAGGAAAAGGGGAGGGTGGGCAGGGGGAAAGATAAAGGAAAGAAGGAATGTGGGAAGGGAAGAAGGGTAGTAGAAAAATGGGAAGAATGATAATGGAACAGAAGTAGGAAATAAGGAGGAAAGAAAAGTTTATAAATGATGAGTCAGTAGGAAAAGTGTTACATAAAGGAGAAAAATTGTGTGAGAGGAAGAAGCCAATAAGGAAGTCAAATACAATTGTGCATGAAGGGGATAAGATTAAAAAAGAAAGTTAATAGGGGTGACCAGGCCCGCAGGTGGAGGGCAGTTAGAGGATGAGGCAGGCAGGCAGGCAGGCAGAGTGGTTAGAGCAGGCAGGCAGGTTAGCGATTAAGAACCAGAGGTCCTGGATTGTGAAAGTCTCCAAGAACTCCATATTGGAGAGGGTGCAGGTCTGGCTGAGGGAATGCCCCCCCCCCCATGCACGAATTTTGTGCACCGGGCCCCTAGTATAAATATAATAGAAAAAAAATATGTGTTTTGATCCCTCTCTATATTCTGTTTGTTTATTCTCTTCCCCACTGTGAGCTCCTAGAGGGAAGCCACTGGCTTTTACTTCTTTATGCTCCTTGTAATGAATCATTATGCCTACTCAACCAGAACATGGTAGTTGAGGTTTATGGATGGTAGCAACTAGCAACTCCCCTACTAGTCTCCTTGGGAAGTATTCGTTTAGTGAAAAGTACATGGTCTTGAAAATCAAATGGAATCAGGTTTAAATTCAAACTTATTGAGCAATTTAATTTCCTTGACCCTTACCTTTTGATATTTATAAAATGAGGACAACCTCCTATATTATAAGGTTGTTTGAGGATAGAATAAGTGAATGTTCATAAAGTATGTATCATAATGCTTGCTTGACACTCAGTATATGCTGATCTCCTGTCGTCCTCTAATACTGCAAACTTACCTCTTCAAACTGGATACTCAACAATTTGCCAAGAGGGTCACAAAGCCAATGGATAAATACAATGTTCATTCTGCTGCACATATTGTTCTGGGTGACATATAATTATATTAATATAAAGCAATTATTCAGGGATTCATTTAGTCCACAAATATTTTTGAGCACTTTCATGTAGCAGCAGTTGCTGCTAGCAAGGAATAACATAATAATCAAGACAAGGAATAACATAATAATCAAGACATGGACCTTCTCAGGAAGGAAGGAAGGAAGGAAGGAAGGAAGGAAGGAAGGAAGGAAGGAAGGAAGGAAGGAAGGAAGGAAGGGAGGGTATTTAAACAGTGGAAGTAAGTAGAAAAGGGAGGGAGGGAAGGAGGGAGGAAGGGAGGGAGGGAAGGAGAGAAGGAGGAAGGATAAATGACAAATTCTGACAAGTGTTGTGAAGGAAACAAAGAAATTTCAGTGATAGAAACTGGAAGTATGGGGGTCAATCTATTTAGATTTGAGTGGACAAAGAAGCCTTTCAAAGCAGGTAGTATTTCAGCTGCATGATGAGGAGAGTGCCTTGCTAAGAGTTAGGGGTTAGCATCTAGAGCAGAGGGAACAGCAATGCAAAAGTTATCTAAATTCTTCAGGTAAAACAAATATCATATTTGCTTGTTTGGTGACTTATCTGATTCCTTATTTTCTGGGGCTCTATGATAGATGTTTGGGAAGCATTGCTCTGGAAAAGACCTTGAAAATCAGCTGCAGGAGGTAGGAATGGTAAATAAAAACCACTTTCATTTCCTCATATATTTTTTAAGTTTCGCAGCTGGAAAGGGCTTTAGCTAAGTATTCGTTATAAACTGGTAAAACTCAAATATGGAGGGAAAGAATATATTTTAACTAGGTTTATATAACTCTTAAGCTTTATGTGGTACTTGCATTTCAAGATAGAGGTTCACACTAATTAAAATAAAATAAAACCAAGTTTCCTCTTGGCACACTCTGAAGCTTTCCTTGTGCCCATTTGGGCATATTGTCACAGGATGATAAGTTTTAAAGTCTTATTAAATTACTATAAATTTCACTAAATATTCTAAAATTCATTGAAAAGTTCCAAATATACTGAAGAAATCTTAAAAGAAAGGATTTAAGTTTTGTGAGTTTCTTTTTTTATGTGATTTTTCCTTTTCATTGACTTTATCAGGCTGACTCTGGTTAACAAAATTACACAGCTTTCAGGTGCACAACTCTATGATGCATCATCTGTACACTGTATTGTGTGTTCACCACCCCAGTCCAATTGAGATCTACACCATTTATTCTCCTTATACCCACCTCCCTGACTTTCCCTCCTCCCCCATCTTCTGGTAATCACCACACTGTTGTCCACAGGGATGAATTTTTTCTGTTTTATTTTTTGCTCAATCCCTCCCCACTCCCCCACCCAACCCTACCCTGGCAGCTGTCAGCCTGCTCTCTATCTATGAGTCTGTTTATATTTTGTTTGTTAATTAGATTCTACATATGAGTGAGATCATATGGTATTTGTCTTTCTCTGACGTATTTCACAAAGCATAATGCTCTCCAGTTCCACTCATGAAGCAGGGAGTCTCCCAGGGGTGAGGACAATGGAGCCCTAGTGCGAGGACGCTTGCATGCACGACTCCGGAGATCAGGTTCTATGACGCAGATCTAATTTTATTGAGGAAGTACAGCAGTATTTGTAGCAGAGGTGGCCAATCATGGAACATTTTCTTAGGGAGCCAATGAAAGGTCGGGGTACTATGTATGTGGTTGTAGGAGGGGCTCAGGCAGGCGTTGCCATCTTCCTGGTTTGCCAGAAAGATCTGAACTGCTGGAGTGTGCTCATAGCATTTCATCAGTCACTGCACCGAGATAAACTTCCTGTGCTCTACCTACACACTCATGCTGTTGCAAAAGGTAAGGTTACCTTCCTTAGGTATACAGCTGAGTAGTATTCTAGTGTGTAAATGTACCACAGTTTTTTCATCCACTCATTTACTGGTGGCCTCTTGGGTTACTTCCAAATCTTGGCTATTATAAATAACACTTCAATAAACAGTGATGCATATAGTCTTTCAAATTAGTGTTTCAGATTTCAGAAGTGGAATTGCTGGGTCATAAGGCAGTTCTACTTTAAATTTTTTGAGGTAACTCCATACCGCTTTTCACAGTGGTTGCACCAGTCATTCCCACTAAACAGTGCACAAGGATTCCCTTTCTTTTTTTTAAGTATATTTTATTGATTTTTTACAGAGAGGAAGGGAGAGGGATAGAGAGTTAGAAATATCGATGAAAGAGGAACATCAATCAGCGGCCTCCTGCACACCCTGTACTGGGGATGTGCCTGCAACCAAGGTACATGCCCTTGACTGGAATTGAACCTGGGACTCTTCAGTTCGCAGGCTGACGTTTTATCCATTGAGCCAAACCAGTCAGGGCAGGATTCCCTTTTCTTAATACAACCTTGCCAACACTTGCTGTTTGCTGATTTATTGATTATAGCCATTTTTACAAGTGTAAGTTGAATTCTCATTGTGGTTTTAATTTTCATTTCTCTGATGATTGGTGATGAAGCACATATTTTCAAATGTATATTGACTATCTGAATGTCCTCTTCAGGGAAGTTTCAATTCAAACCCATTGCCCATTTTATTTATTTATTTATTTATTTATTTATTTATTTATTTATTTATTGTCTTTTTCAGTTTTTGTGACTTATTATAGGCATATAATATATACTATTCGTTATCATTTGTGTATTATTTAACCTTTTTGAGGTGTTTCCATTGTTGATTACATTATTCTTTAAACTTCACCCCCCCCATTTTTATTTTCTTTTCTTTATTGATTGAATATGACATATGTGTCCTTATCCTTTGCCCATTTTAAATTGGATTATTTGTTTTTTGGGGTGTGGAGTTTTATACGTTCTTCATAAATTTTGGATATTAATCAGTGAATGTGTTTGCTTATTCACTGGATTGTCTTTTAATTTTGTTGATGGTTTTCTTTGCTGTGCAAAAACTCTCTAGTTTAATGTAGTCCCATTTGTATATTTTTTCTTTTGTTTCCCTTGCCCAAGGAGATATATCAGAGAAAATATTGCTACCAGGAATGTCTGAGATTTTACTGCTTATGTTTTCTTCTAGGAGTTTTATGGTTTGGGGTCTTTAATAATTCATTTTGTTTATTTTTGTCTTGAGTGTGAAAAAAATAATCCAGATCCATTTTTTTTAATGTACTAGTATCTGTCTGCAATACCACTTATTGAACAGATTGTCATTTCTTCATTATCTATTCTTGTCCCCTTTATCATAGATTAATTTGCCATATAAGCAAGGGGTTATAATGAATTCTCTATTCTGTACCATTGATCTCTTTGGATGTTTTTTGCTGGTACCATACTCTTTGATCATAATAGCTTTGTAATATAGTTTGAAATCAGGGAGCTTAATACCTCTGACTTTGTTTTTCTTTATCAAGATTGCTTTGGGTATTTATGGTCTTTCCTGAATCCATATAAATTTATTTGTACTAGTTCTGAGAAGAATGCCATTGGTATTTTGATAGGGATTGCCTCAAATCTGTGAAATGCTTTGGGTATTACAGAAATTTTAATGATATTAATCATTCCAATTTTCATAGTAGTATATACTTCCATTTATTTGTGTCCTCTTCAATATCTTTCTTCAATATCTTATAGTATTCAGAGTACATATCTTTCATCTCCTTTGTTGAATTTATTCCTGGAAATTGTATTATTTTGGATGCAATTTTAAATGGGATTTTCTTTTCTTCTTCTGGGTGTCTGCTGTCAGTGTATAGAAATGAGATGAGTTTTGCAGGAAGCCACTACTTGCCAATACTATCATGAGAGTGCACCAAAGAACATGGAGGGCCAATGGACCTTGAGCCTTAGCAAGGCTGACGCTAAGCACTGATTTTTCATGTTGAGATAGTGGTAGCTGGAAGCAATTGCCTGACCTGATAGCCTCCAAGTAAATGTTTACTGGACCTTGCTGATCTTTACTGATCTTTATTGCCATTAGAGATGGTCTGTCTGCTACCTGTTTGCCATGCTTTACTGAAGGCAAGATGTGTATCTAAAACTGAATAAAAGCAGATGGGACTCAGTTTCAGTGTGTCTCTTCAAGAAAGAGGTTCCACCTGGCCCCCAATGCCTTCTAAATTCATATTTCTTGTACAGTATTTTCATTTGTGTGTCAGCCCCTCCTTCAGATCCTGAATCCCACCGAGCAAGATTTGTATATATTAATTTTGTGTCATACTATTTTACTGAATTCATTTACTAGTTCTAACAAATATTTGATGGCATCTCTAGAATTTTTAATATACAGTATAATGTCTTCTGCAAATAGTGATCATTTTATTTCTTCCTTACCATTTTTATGCCTTTTATTTCTTTCTTTTTGGTCTGATTTTTATGACAAGAATTTTCTATTTTATATTAAACAGAATTGGTGAGAGTGTGTCCTTGTTTTGTTCCTGATCTCAGAGGAAAAGCTTTCAGCTTTGCATCTTTAAGTACGATGTTAACTGTGGATTTATCATGTTGTCTTTATTGTATTGAGATAAGTTCCCTCTATCCCACTTTGTTGAGAGTTTTATCATAATGGATGGTGAATTTTGTCAAATGCTTTTTCTGCATCTACCGAGATAATCATATAATTTTTATTATTATTTTTATTGCTGAGGTATATTATGTTAATTGATTTGTGAATATTAAACTACTAGGGGCCTGGTGCACAAAAATTTGGCTCTTGGGAGGTCCCTCAGCCCGACCTGTGCCCTCTCACAGTCTGGGACCCCTCTGGGGATGTCCACCTGCTGGCATAACTGGTCAACCTGGGTGAGGGGCTGATGGCTGTTTGTAGGCTGGCCAAGCCCCCCAGTGGGATCCCTCACCCCATTGGGGTGTGGCCAGCATGGGTGATGGGCTGAGGGCTGTTTTCTGGCTTTCAGGCTGCCCACAGCTCCCCCAGCTTCCAACAAGGCTGGCTGGAAGCAGGTTTCTGGAGTTTATTTATCTTCTATAATTGATACACTGTTCATTTAAGCCGAGGCCTAGAAGCCTTCTGTTGGCTTCAGCTCTGTGGCTTCTATAATTGAGAAAATGTTGCAAATATGCTGTTGCCTGGAGCCAAAAGACGAGAGAAGCCCAGGCGGCCAGCAAACAGTTTTACTCCTGCTGCAACGGAAATGGCCTGTTTACTCTAGCAGCTCCATGAGTGCCAGCCTCCATCTTGGCTGGGTGAATTTGCATACAGTCGCTCTGATTGGCTGGTGGGCGTGGCTTAGGTGTCCCGAAGAAAGGGTCAATTTCAATATTACACTTTTATTAGATTAGATTCTTGCATCTGTAGAATAAATCACCCTTTATCATAGTGTATAACCTTTTCAATGTATTGTGGAATTTTGTTTGCTAGTATTTTGTTGAGAATTTTTGCAAAGATATTGTCCTGAATTTTTTGTTGTTGTAGTGTCTTTGTCTTGTTTTGGTATCAAGATAATCTCATAAAATAAATTTGAAAGCATTCTTTTTCATATGTATAATTGATTTCAGAAATGAAGGGAGAGAAAGATAGAGAGATAGAAACATCAATGAGGAGAGAAAATCGTTGATTGTCTGTTTTCCACATGTCCCACACTGGGGATTGAGTCTGCAACATGGGCATGTGCCCTGACCAGGAATAAAACTGTGGCCTCCTGGTTTATGCTCAATCACTGAAACATGCCAGTTGGAGTGAAAGCATTCTTTCCTTTTTAATTTTTTTGGAATTGTTTGAGGATACATATTAATTCTTAAATGTTAGATAGAATTCACCTTAAAGCCATCTGCTCTTCAGTTTTTGTTTGTTGGGATTGTTTTGGGTACTGCTTAAATGATATTACTAGTAATAAGCTGTTCAGATTTTAGTCTGGTTCAGTCTCAGAAGATTGTATCCTATATAATAAAGAGGGAATATGCAAATAGACCATCACTCCGGTCAATTTACACCCACAGCTGAGGCTAAGTTCCCATAATGAGCCTTAAGGAGCAATCAGCAGGGATCTGAGGCTGCGAGTCTACCCACCTCCTTGCATGGGCTTGACAGGGGACCTCAGGTTGTGCCTTCCACCCACAGGGCTTGACAGGAGACCTCAGGCTGTTCCCCCCGCCCTGGCATCAGGCCAGAGGAACTCAGGCTGCACCCTCTTCCCTGGTGCCAGGCCGGGGGACCTCAGGCCATGCCCCCCGCCCTGGCCCCAGGCCATGGGACCTGAGGCTGTGCCCCCTACCCCAGCGCCAGGCTGGGGGATCACAGGCCACTCCCTCCACCCAGCAGGGCTTGATGGGGGACCTCAGGCCATGCCCCCCTGCCCTGGCACCCAGGGGACCTGAGGCTGCACCCCCCCCCACCTGGCAGGGTTTGACAGGGTGGGACCGGCCAGGTCTGTATCTAGCCCAATGAAGGGGGGCCATCCAGGTTTGGATCTCGAGCAATTTTGAGGTGCACGTGGGTGGTTGAAGACTTGACTCTGGGTTCCGTGGTGCACCCCAGACTCTGATAGGAGGAAGATTTTCATATATGTTTTACTAATTTTCTTTAATCTCTGACACTTCTATTATAGAGAAAGGGCAAATAGCAATATTAAAATATTTTCTCTAATTAATCCCCTTTAATGTGCATGAATTTTGTGCACTGGACCACTAGTGTTTCTATAAATGTATCCATTTCTTCTAGGTTGTACAGTTTTTAACTATAAATGTTCAGAGTATTCTTTAATGATCCTAGGTATTTCTATTGTGTCAGCTGTAACTTCTCTTATTTTTCTTTTTATTCCCTCTCTCTCTCTCTCTCTCTCTCTCCCTCCCTCTCTCATTTGGCTAAAGGTTTGTCAATTTGTTATCATTTCAAAAAATCAGCTTTTAGTTTTATCAATTTTTTAAAATTTTTCAGTCTCTATTTTGTTTATTTCTTCTCTGATTTTTATTATTTTCTTCTTTCTACTTATTTTGGTTTTGCTTCTTTACTTTTCTATAGTCTTTAGGTGTAAAGTTAAGTTGTTTATTTGGGATTTTTCTTGTTTTTTTGAGGTAGGCCTGTGAGTAAGTACATTGTAGTATCCTACTGGTTCTTCTCTTATTCTGGGCAGGGCTGCCTGGTATGTGTAAGCAAGGCACATTCTGTTGATTTCATTGACTATTGTAATAGCCGGGTCTGGACCAGAGCACTTTGTGAGCTAGGAAAGCTTCACTGGTGTCTTGTTGGTTCTGCTCTTCTCTTTGAAGGAGCAGCCCATAGGGTGTATATAGTAGCGACCTGACTCATGCATGCTTCAGTGCCCTGTTGGATCTGCTGGATCAAGCTTCAGATAAGGGAGCTCTGTGTGCTCCCACTATGGATTACCCTCTTGCTGGAACTTTTAGTACTGGGAGAGGTGGAAGGCGATGCACTATGGCAGCCCTAGAGGTTGGCAAGAACACCCGAATAGAGCTCCTGCCTGCACTATTCAAGTGCAAGAGGACTATAAACAATGGTGCTCACTAGTTCCACTGATTCTGGAAGGTCCCCTCAGATGTTTAAGAGCTTGTGCAGTATCCCAACCTTCTTAATGATGTCTTTCTCTTGTCTTTTTTTTGTGTGTGTGCAGAAGCTGTTTGGTTGTCCCTCATTTGTTTGTCAGGAGGAATTGCTCTAAATATAGTTGTCCCTTTGGTGTGTTCATGGGAAGGCATATGACCTACATCTTCTTACATTGCCATCTTGGATGCTCCTCATAGCACACAAGGTATCGAGTATTGTTTGTTTTTCCATGATATAATTTTAAAGTTGATTATTTGAAAAGATATATGGCCTACAACAGTGTTATCTAACAGAAATATAATACAAGCCACAAATACAAGCCAAATATGTAATTTAAAATCTATTAATCTCATTAAAGAGAGTAAAAAAGTCAGATTAAATTAATAAAATAACATTTTATTTAGCCAATATCTACAAAATATCATTTCAACATAAAATTAAAAATTTTAATGAGATGTTTCACTTTTTTACATTAAGTATTCATAATCTGAGGACTATTTCACACTTGTAAAATCTCAATTTATTTTAATACTTAATTTCTAATGCTTAATAGCCACTTATGGCTAGTGACTACCATTTTGGATAGCACAAATTATAATATATTTTTGTAAGTTACTTTTGTGATTTCCTGTTTTATGTGGTCCTGTGGAGAGCAATATTGGGTAAATCAATTTTAATTGAGAAAGGCATACCATCACAGAATAGCTAGTGCAAATCAGAAAGCCACCAGTGTGAGTTAATATCTTTTCTTTCATCATTTGGTTTGAAATATTTGTAGAGATTATTGTTTACTTAAAGGATTTATTGAAAGCACTCCTACCTTGTGTTGGAATCCAAAATATTGTTTTTATGTTTTGCATTTTTTAACACAAAAGTAAAGAACATTTTTATTTCTGGAGACAGAACACATAAGTGTTGGAGAGAGAGAGACCTGAGTCTAGGCCTCTGTTACTTTTAAGCCTTGTCGTCAAAGGCAAGTTACTGAAGTAAGCATCATTTTGCCCTGTGAATATACATACAACATACCTATTTGACATATTACTAGGGAGTTTTATGAGATAATAGATGGAAAGATCTGAGTATGATACCTGTATGTGGTTAATTCATGGTGCTATTACTTGTATTAATAATAATAATAATAATAATAATTAGTTCTATAGAAATTTCTTATATTCACTTTCAACTACAACTTACTATATTTACTAATTATCCAAATGATGAATGAAAAATCATTTTAATGATGAATTCAATGTCATAAACTGAGACTAAAGAAAGAAGCCAAGGTCTTCTAACTTTTAAGATATCAAAGCCCATTATTCATGTGTTATCCTGGATAAGTATCCTGTTTTCTTGGGTAAAAAATATAAAAAGTGTTTTATTACTGTGGCCACTTAGTAGAACCAACATTTCACAAAAAGTTTTATAACATATAAGTACACTCTATTTACTATTCTGAAAGGAAATTTATAGATAGAAGGTACATATTATTTCAAAAGCCAATATATTGACTAAATATAATAAATGAAATAAAAAGTAATTTATAATTAAAAGGTTATATATTTAATATATAATGCAAGATAATAATGCAATAGTCCAATGTTTAAAAGGAATAGTTTTGGATTTAAAAGTAGTAAGGATATGAGAAATCTTTTGATAGAAGTCTATAAGGAAATGAAGAAATTGAGGTAAAGGTGGAATTACTAGAATAAAAAGAGGGTTGGGATGAGTAATAACAAATAGCCTTACAAGTGTGAGATTTAAAGCAGAAGAAAATAACCTTAATTAAATTAGAGATTAGCTCTCAAGACAAATTGTTAACTGTTCAATTTGGGACAAAATGAGAAAATTTCATTTCCTGCAAATGAGCGTGGCTT
This sequence comes from Murina feae, assembly GCA_004026665.1. Taxonomy (NCBI): domain Eukaryota; kingdom Metazoa; phylum Chordata; class Mammalia; order Chiroptera; family Vespertilionidae; genus Murina; species Murina feae. The sequence goes on from PVJC01010374.1 coordinate 40,714, forward strand.
TATTTATGGTACATTGTCACAATAGTTAATTCTCTGTGTTGTAACATGGAATAGGAACCCAAAACCTACCTCCTTTCTTGACATTACACCACATGTCATGTGTACAGTTTATCTCATATTATACTTAAAAATATATTAGAGATAATTTCCTTCTATAGGCAGCAGAAAGTTGAGGATAGATAAGAAAAAGCAGCTGTCCTACAATATGCAAGGTTGGAATATTGCTGGGAAATTCAGTGTGTATTCAAATTATGTAAAAACTACTTTCTGTTTGCATGTCAAATGGAATTAAGGTTTAGTCTCAGAGAAATTCAGATAATAACTTATGTGGCAGGAAAGTTGAAGATCATGTTGAATGCAAAGCAATTCTTCATTGTGCACACTTGTCCCATGGCTTTCAGGATAGTCACTAAATTCTAGCAGAAGCCCCTAATCATTGCAATAAACTAAAATGCACTTCCCTCATTTTTTACCCCAAGATTCCTTCTAGAAGGTGTAAGATCTCCATTGAGATTAGCTTAGATTAGATTGGCTTAGAAAGAAAGAACACCTTGCATTTGAGACTTTCCATACACAGGCATTGAACTAGTAGCATGACGTGAGGTTGGAGTACTGCCTGGAAGTGGACTAAGTGCACATTTGCTACCTTTTTCTTCAGTGATGTGGTACTAAACTTGGAGTGCTAGTTCTGATAGTCCAGAGACACTTTAAATGTTTGCTGGGAACTCTACTTGTTGGTGACTTTGAAAGAATCTCTTTCCAAGTAGGAAGCATAGACAAGGCTTCATACTGCCTATACTACTCATAAAAACAAACAAAAACCCACTGAATAAATGAGTGTGCAATGCACAGCTTATATTCCATTTGAAATTATATTTATGGTGGTTTTCTTTTTCACTGAGATCTTGTATAAAGGGAAATTGCAGCCCTAACCAGTTTGGCTCAGTGGATAGAGCGTCGGCCTGCAGACTCAGGGGTCCTAGGTTCAATTCTGGTCAAGGGCATGTACCCTGGTTGCCGGCGCATACCCAGTGGGGAGGGTGCAAGAGGCAGATGGTCGATGTTTCTCTCTCATCGATGTTTCTAATTCTCTATGCTTCTCCCTTCCTCTCTGTAAAAAAATCAATAAAATATATTTTTAAAAAAAGAGAAACTGCAATTTTTGTTCATCTTTTGAGAATTTTAATAAAATTTAAAGGCTTCTATTATCAATTATTAACTTTAAAACTCACATCAAAATCAATCTGTTGTTTGATAACAATCAGTAGTTTAAATTAACAAACTCTCAGACTCAAAGTATTGTAATTCATCTTTAAAAGTCATCTTTCAATTGTGAAAGCAAAGTGATTTCTTTCTGGAAATCCACTAAAAGCAAGCTTATCCAATTATCTATTTTGGGTAACATTGCAAAGTTTCAGAAAGGTCAGTTGAGCTATATAATAACATACAACATGAATTTAGATTTTTACTTGTAAAAATACATTCCCACTGCTTATGACATTTTTTGATAAGCAATACCATTTTCCCTGTCACCCATGTGATAAAATCCAGAAAACTTATCTGGCCATCAAAGTTCCAAAGCAGCCTAACTGCCCATATCCTCAGCCTTTTTCTGGCCACCTACACTTCACTTCTCTCAGGTGTCACTCGAGTTAGACACAGGAGACTCTGTGCGAGTTTTAAAACACTGTTTAGTCACTGAACTCAGTCAAATCTATACTAATAAAAGCGAAATATTAAAATTAACCGTTTCTCCGAGACAGGGTAAGCCACGCCCACCAGCCAATCAGAGCTGCTGTATGCAAATTAGCCTAGCCAAGATGGCGAAGGACGCAGCCCTGGTGTGCAGCTTCTCCAGGGCTGCGGCCTCCGCCATCTTGGGAGCCTTCCGCCTGAGAAGGCATCCAGCGCCTTGGGCCTGCGGATGCCTTTCCAGGCGGGAGCCGGGGTGGAGGGGAGGTGGGCACCAGGCGGCTGCCCCCGCCCGGGAAGGCTCTGGGGCGTGGGGGCGGGGCGGCAGGACCCCCTCAGCCCCGCCGCCTCAGAGCGTTCCGGGGCGCAGGGCGGCCGGATCCCCACAGCCCCGCCTCCCGCCGCCTCGGGAGCGTTCCTGGGTGCGGGGACAAGGCAGCAGGACCCCCTCAGCCCCGCCGCCTCGGAGCGTTCAGGGGCGCGGGGCGGCTGGATCCCCGCGGCCCCGCCTCCCGCCGCCTCAGGAGCGTTCCTGGGCACGGGACAAGCCAGCAGGACCCCCTCAGCCCCGCCGCCTCGGAGCGTTCAGGGGCGCGGGGTGGCCGGATCCCCGCGGCCCTGCCTCCCGCCGCCTCGGGAGCGTTCCGGGGCGCGGGGACAAGGCAGCAGGACCCCCTCAGCCCCGCTGCCTCGGAGCGTTCTGGGGTGCGGCGTGGCCGGATCCCCGCGGCCTCGCCTCCCGCCACCTCAGGAGCGTTTCTGGGCACGGGGACAAGGCAGCAGGACCCCTCAGCCCCGCTGCCTCGGAGCGTTCCGGGGTGCGGGGCGGCTGGATCCCCGCGGCCCCGCCTCCCGCCACCTCGAGAGCGTTCCTGGGCGCGGGGACAAGGCAGCAGGACCCCCTCAGCCCCGCCGCCTCGGAGCGTTCAGGAGCGCGGGGCGGCCGGATCCCCGCGGCCTCGCCTCCCGCTGCCTCGGGAGCATTCCGGGGTGCGGGGACAAGGCAGCAGGACCCCTCAGCCCCGCGCTTCAGAGCGTTCCAGGGCGCGGGGGTGAGACGGTTGGATCCCCGCAGCCCTGCGGCTGCAGCCTCGACTTACTGGGCGGGAGCCTTCCGTGGCGCGCAGGGAACAGGCGGCCGGACCCCCTCGGCCCCGCCCGGGAGGCCATGGGGCGGCCAGCGCCACCCCACCTGGGGACTAGGCAGCTGGACCCCTGCAGCCCCCACCGGGAAGGCCATGGGGTGGACAGTGCCACCCAACCATCAGCTTCCCAGGCGGGTGGCCCGTAGGGTCAGTGGGAGCTGTGGCCGGCCTGAAAACTGCCCTCAGCCCCTCACCCAGGCTTGCCCCACCCCCTGGGGTGAGGGTCTCCACTGGGGAGCTTGGCCAGCTTGCAAACAGACATTGGCCCCTCACCCAGGCTGGCCAGG
>PVJC01010375.1:0-43897 GCA_004026665.1 Murina feae
TTGGCGGCTCCCCAGACCCCTTCCGGGGATCAGGGAGCAGGAAAAGGCTGGCCTGACCACGAGGCAGGGTTTTCCCTGCTTTCTGGTGGCTGGAGGAAGATGGGCAATAGGCAAGCTTGGGAGGCAGGCAGCACCCAGCCCTGGCCACAGCTCAAAAAAGAGAACAACATGCAGGGGAGGGCAAGAGTCTGAGAGATCAACATAGAGGGGATGCCTGCTCCAAGCCTCCATGGTGTGCCTGGGGGCAGGCCCCCAGCAGGTAGACACACACAGGAGGACTGCTCCGAGCCTCTGATGCAGCTGGGGGCGGGTCCCCAGTGGCCACACACACACACACACACACAGAAGGCGCCTGGCAGACTGGGGCCATCATGGACATCCACTGAGGGGTCCCAGACTGTGAGAGGGCACAGGCCGGGCTGAGGGACTCCCTCCACCCCGAGTGCACAAATTTTTGTGCACCGGGCCCCTAGTATAAATATATTAAAATTTGTATGTCTATTTACTAAAAGAGAGAACCATGTCTTTTCATTTTTACATCCCAATGTGTTAGCACAGTGTCTACAAAAATAGTGGATACTACATTAGTTCAGTCAATAAACATTTATTGAGCACATATTAGGCATTGTGCTAGCATATGCATATGGTTCAGCTCTAATATATATGACAAGTTTCCCCAAGTAATTATAATAAATCTACACATCCATTACCTCACCAGTTTGCAAGTTCCTGTTGTCCATATCCTTATCGACACTTGGTATTACATGTCTTTTTTTTCATTTTAGCTTTTCTAGTGTTATCCCAATTGTTTTAAAAGTAATTTTTTCAAGTTGAGGTGAAATTCATGTAACATAAAATTAACCTTTAAAAGTGAACAATTCAGCCTGGCCAGTGGTGGCTGAGTAGTTAAACTCCTGAGTAGTTAAACACATCAATGCGTTGCATCCTCCTATGAATCAGGAGATCAGGATTCAATTCTGGGTCAGGGCACATGCCCAGGTTTCGGGCTCAATCCCCAGTGGGGGGGCATGCAAGAGACAGCCAATTGATGACTCTCGCTGTTGATGTTTCTGTCTCTCCCTCTCCTTCCTCTCTCTGAAATCAATAACATTTTTTAAGTGAACAGTTTAGTACATTCATGTGTAGTGTTGTACAATCATCACCTCTGTGTAGCTCCAAAACATTTCATCACCCAAAAGGAAACTCTGCCTTTTAAGTAGTTGCTCCCCATCCCCCATCCCTGTCCCCATCAACCTGTAACATTCACCCATCTTCATTCTGATTTTGTGGATTTACCTATTTTGGTTATTTCTTTTAAATAAAATTACACAGTATGTGATCTCTTGTTTCTGACTTCTTTTACTTAGCATGTTTCAGTCTTTTTAGGCTGAAAAATGTTCCATTCTATGTATATACAAAAATGTATCCATTCTTCAATTGATAGATATCTGTGCTGATTCTTCCTTTTGGGTACTGTGAATAGTGCTATAATGAACATGTATGTACATGTATTTGTTGAGAACCTGACTTAAGTTCCTTTGAGTATTTACCCAAGTAGAATTGCTAGGACATATGATAATTCTATGTTTAGTTTTTTTACAAACCCCCAGACTGTTTACCATATCAGCTGAACCATTTTAATATATCCTCACCGACACTCATTATTTCTGTTGTTGTTGTTGTTGTTGTTGTTGTTGCCATCCTATGGTGTGCAGTGGTATCTCATTGTGGTTTTGATTTGCATTCCCTTCATGACTGATAATGTGCATCTTTTCATGTTGACCATTTGTGTACCTTTGGAGAAATGCCCTTTTTGCTTTCTTATTGTTGTTTTTATTTTAATCGTATTTTTATAACTATTGCATAGGTCCTCCTTTTTCCCTCAATTACTCTTCCAGCCCTCTCCCGTCTTCCCCGCCCCCAGGCCTTCCCCATCCCATTGTCTGTGTCCACAGGCTATACTTATATGCATACAAGTGCATTGGTTGATCTCTTGCCACCCACCTTCCCCTGCTTCCCTCTCAGGTTCGACAGTCTCTTCATGCTTCTATGAGTCTGGGTCTATTTTTGGTCATCAGTTTATTTGGTTCATTCAATTCCACATGAATAAGATCATGTGACACTTATCTTTCTCTGACTGGAAATGCCCTTTTTGAATTGGGTTGTCATTTTGTTATTAAGTTCATTGTATGTTCTGGATATTACTAGACCTTTATCATATAACTGATTCATAAATATTTTCTCCCATTCTGTAGGATTTCTTTTTACTTTCTTAAAATGTTCTCTTTTTTTATGCTTTTATTGATTTTTAGAGAGAGAGGAAGGGAGAGGGATAGAGTAACAAAAAAATCGATGAAAGAGAAGCATACTGGCCGGGCTAAACATTTAGTTCTTTCATGCACATTATTTTTTAATTTTGATGAAGTCCAATTTTTATACTTTTGCATTTGCGGCTCTTGGTACCATTTCTATGAACCCATTGTCCAATCCAAGGTCTATATATACACATATGTCTTTATACCAGTACCACACTGTTTTGATTACTGTAGCTTTGTAGCTGCTTCTTTTTCAAGATTGTTTATGCTGTTTGGGTTCCCTTGAATTTCCAAATGAATTGTAGGATAGATTTTTGCTATTTGTATAAAATAACATTGGGATTTTGATGAAGATTGTACTAAATCTATAGATCACTTAAGAATATTAAGTCTTCTAATCCACGAAAATGGGGTATCTTCCCATTTATTTATGTCTCCTCTAATTTCTTTCAATAATGTTTTATAATTTTCATTGTACAGATCTTTCACCTTTTTGGTTGTTAATTCCTAAGAAATTTATTCTTTCTTATGTTATTGTAGAAAAAATTATTTTCATAGTTTTCTTTTCATATTGTTAATTATTAGTGTATACAAATGCAACTGAGTGTGTGTGTTGATTTTATATACTTTAACAATGCTGAATTCCTTTATTCTAACAGAACTAATTCTAGTACTAGGCTAGAATTTCTAGTACTAGGTTGAATAGAAGTGCCTAAAGTGGGCATCCTTGTCTTCTTTTTTTCTCAGAGGGAAAGCTTTAGGACTTTTACACAGAATGTGATGTTTTCCTTGTTTAACCTTTATTGTGTTCCTTCTGTGTGCCTAGTTTAAATGGTTCTAACATGAAAGATTGTTGAATGTGTGGAATGCTTTTTCTGCATCAATTGAAATGATCATGTAGTTTCTTTACCCCTTAATTCTATTAGTGATTCTACTAGGGGCCCGGTGCACAAAATTCGTGCACGGGGCGGGGGGGTCCCTCAGCCCAGCCTGCCCCCTCTCACAGTCTGGAACCCCTCAGTGGATGTCCTATGATGGCCCCAGTCTGCCAGGCGCCTTTTGTGTGTGTGTGTGTGTGTGTGTGTGTGTGTGTGTGTGTGTGTGTGTGTTGCCACTGGGGACCTGCCCCCAGCCACATCTGAGGCTCGGAGCAGTCCTCCTGTGTGTGTCTACCTGCTGGGGGCCTGCCCCCAGGCTTGGAGCAGGCACCCCCTCTATGTTGATCTCTCAAATTCTTGCCCTCCCCTGCATGTTGTTCTCTTTTTTTGAGTTGTGGCCAGGGCTGGGTGCTGCCTGCCTCCCAAGCTTGCCTACTGCCCATCTTCCTCCAGCCACCAGAAAGCAGGGAAAACCCCACCTCGTGGTCAAGCCAGCCTTTTCCTGCTCCCTGATCCCCGGAAGGGACCTGGGGAGCCGCCAAACAGGCCTCCAGCCCCCAAGAGCTTGCTTCCCCGCTCCCCAGTGCCCCCCAGAGGGCCTGGGGAGCCGCCAAGCAGGCCGCCGACTCTTTCCCACTCACTGATCCCCTGCTGCCTTCCTTTCCCACTCCCTGGGGGTCTGGGAAGCCGCCAAGCAGGACCCCGGCCCCTGCAGCCTTGCTTTCCTGCTCCCCGATGCCCCCTCAAAGGGCCTAGGCAGCTGGCAAGCAGGCCCCCGGCCCCCACAGCCTCTTTCACGCTCCCCGATGCCCCTCAAAGGGCCTGGGCAGCCGCCAAGCAGGCTGCCAACCCTGCTGCCTCTTTCCTGGCCTGTGCCCTCTCACAGTCTGGGACCCCTCTGGGGATGTCCACCTGCTGGCGTGCCTGACCAGGCTGGGTGACGGGCTGATGGCTATCTCCAGGCTGGCCAAGTCCCCCAGGAATGTCCCTCACCCCATTGGGTTGTGGCCAGCGTGGGTGACGGGCTGATTGGTGCTTTCAGGCTTTAAGGCTGCTCCACAGCTCCCATTGACCCAATGTCCCAGCAAGGCTGGCTGGACGCAGGTTTCTGAGGTTTGTTTATCTTCTATAATTGATACACTGTTCCTTTAAGCCGGCCTAACGAAGCCTCCTCTCTGCTTCACCTCCCGGTGTCTGTAATGAGACAATGTTACTCTTAGGCCTGCTGTTTCCTTCAGCTCCCGAGGATTCTATGATTGTTATATTGTTGCAAACCTGTGTTTTGCTAGAGCCAGTTTAAACGGAGCAGGCGGCAGTTTCACTTTCACTCCTGCCCCAATGGAAGCTGCTGTTTACTCAGGTCCATGAGTGGCAGCCACCATGTTGGCTGGGCTAATTTGCGTATAGCCGCTCTGATTGGCTGGTGGTCGTGGCTTACCCCGTCTGGGAGAAACGGTTAATTTCAATATTACGCTTTTATTAGTTAAGATCATTGAGTGATTTTCTTGTGTCGAACAGTCCTTGCATTCTTGGCATAGACTCCACTTCATCGTGATACATACTTGTTTTAATGTACTTTTGGAATTGGTTTGCTAGTATTTCATTGAAGATTTCACCATAATATTCAAAACGTATATTAGTCTGTACTTTTCTTATGGTGTGTTTGTTTGGCTTTGGAATTAGGGTAACATGGGCCTCATAGAATGTGTTAGTGCAACCGAAAAACACAGGTTTGACTACCTGCCACAGGAAAGCGAAACCTATGAGACAGGTGCTGGTACAAATGGAAAGACATGGGACAACAGTGAATTCCCATCTCAAAGACCATTCCCCTTCCTCTTCACTATTCTAGTTACCCATCTGAGACCATACATTTCCCTCTGAGTGCTGTTTCGGCTATACCTATAGATTTTAATAGTGTTCTCAATCTTTTTCTCTAGCCTTAATTCTGCATTTTTATTTTTTCTGAGTTATTTTGGAGCATTTTATAAAATTTCAAAATGGTTCATTCTGTTCTTTTTGGCTTTTTTGTTGTGAATACCTTTTTCATTGCTATGATAGCAATTTTAAAACAGTGTGCCACAAGACTTTCAAAACATGCAGTACCTGACTATTTAGTCAGGGCTATTGACCCTTTTCCCAGATTGTCGAATAAAAACATGACAACAGCCGACACAACAAGAGCCATCCACTGTGAATAAATCAAAAGTATGCCTTTTTGGGGGGTCAGTATATTTTTTGCTGGGCCACAGAATTTTAGTAATCAGTTTATGTGTGTCATGAGATGTAAAAAGTTGAAAAGCACTGCTATATAGTCATAGATTATTATCAAGATTTTCTCTTTGTGACCTTATACGTGATCAATTTTGATAATCTTTCATATTTAATTTTTAGTACTTTTATTATAGCCAAGTTCATAGCACCATTATATCTTTTAAAAATCACAATTAATTGTTCTTTCTTACCTCCTTCCCTCTAAGGCAGCGGTTCTGAACCTGTGGGTCATGACCCCTTTGGCGGTCAAACAACCCTTTCACAGGGTCACCTAAGACCATCCTGCATATCAGATATTTACATTACAATTCATAACAGCAGCAACATTATAGTTATGAAGTAGCAATGAAAATAATTTTATGGTGGGGTCACAACATGAGGAACTGTATTTAAAGGGCCAGAAAGTTGGAGTGCCCCAGAGCATTCTTCACTCACTTCCAGAGTGATCTCATCTAATCTCATGGATTGAAATCCCACCTTTATACTGATGACTTCCAAATTTATATCTTTACATGGGACTTCTTCCCTGAACTTCAAACCTACTTATTTGTCTTTTGTATCTAATAGGCATCTCCAATTTAACTTGCTTCTTTTTCTCTACTTACTTTCTTGCTTTTTGACTGTTTTCTTATTCCAGTTTCCCCTTTTAATAATTTTTAGGTTACATATTCTGTTTCTGTTCTTTTAGTGGTTACTATAGAGATTGCAATACTTACTAGCTTTTACTCTTTTTCTGAAAAATATGAAGACCTTGAAATACTATAATACTTTTTATTCCTCCTTCTTGATTGTTATATTGTTAATGTATTTTTAAAAATTTTAAACTGATTGGTAGAGAGGAAGGGAGAGAAACATCAATGTCAGAGTGAAACATCCATTGGCTGCCTCCCCTCCACCCCTCACTGGAGATTAAGCCTGCAATTTAGGCAAGTGACCCAACCAGGAATCAAACCAGCAACCCTTCAGTGCAAAGAACAACACCCAACCAACTGAACTAAAGTACCTTTTTAACACTGTAGGACATCATTATTATATATAGGATGTCCCCCAAAAAATGTGTATACAGAATGTAGATTCTATTACATTTTGAAAATAAAAGGCATTTTACTAAACACTGCCTTATAATTTTTCAAAGTGTGTATACATTTTTGGGGGACACTGTATATTTAATTTTTATTTGTGTTTTTCTTTTCTTTTTTTGAAATATGTTTTTACTTATTTCAGAGAGAGGAAGGGGGAGAGAGATAGAAACTTCAATGATGAGAGAGGATCGTTGATTGGCTGCCTCCTGCACACCCCTTACTGGGGATGAAGCCCACAACCTGGCCATGTGCCATGACCTTGCATTGAACTGACCTCCTGGTTCATGGATTGACACTCAACCACTGAGTCACATCAGCTGGGCTATGCTTTTTTTGACTTTTTATTTCTCACATTTTCTTTTGGGAATCATTTTATTTTTTCCTGAAGTTCATCTTCCCTTTAATTAGGGACTATCTGTGGGAAAACTCTTAGTTTTTGTTTGTTTCTTAAAACATATTTTTGCTGGGTAACTCTGAGTTTACAATTTTCTTCTAGCATGTTGATTATAGTGTCTTTTAACTTCTACTATTACTCTCAACTATTTGTCTAAGTTTTGCTTCTTTGGAAATAATGTCTTCTTTTGCCTCCTACTTATTTTTATAAAAGAACTTTGTCTTCAGTGTTCTCCATTTTCAACATTACATCCTAGGTGTGAATGTCTTTGGTCACTCTTCTTGGAATTTGTTGGGCTTTTTGAATAGGGGATTGATGCCTTTTTCAGTTGTTGGAAAACCTTAGTTATCATCTCTTTAATTTCCATGTCCTATTTCTGCCTAATCCTGAGGCACTAATTACATATTCATTAGATATCTCACTCTATTTCTCAGATTTCATAAGCTCTCTCATATTTTTTATACCTCTGTCTCCTTGGGCCTCAATCTAGATTACTTTTTATTTCCTATCTTGTCTATTACTAATTCTCTTTACAGCTACATCTAATCTGCTATTTGACCTATCCAGAGTTTTATATTTCAATTCAAAAAATTTAAAGTGCTAGAAATTTTACTTGGTACTTTTTCAAGTCTTTGTGGTAAATATTTATAGTTTGGTAATTCCTGTGAGTATTTTCATCCTGGTCTTTTATTGCTTTAAACATACTAAAAATAGTTTTATAGTCTTTGTGTTGCAATTTTAATATTTAATTTTTCATGGGTCTCTCTCCTGTTTGTTTTTTCTGTGAATTCTCACTCATGTGCCTAGTAATTTATTTTTCATTATTGTTGTTAATAGGAGCTAGTCTTTCTTTAGAAAATTATTCAATTATTTCATGCCTTTGATGAATATCCCAGCACCTGGTGACCATGACACAACTAGTGTAGTGCTACTTTAGATAGAATCCAGGGCTTGGAACTTTTTTGTAACCCAAGTAATATAAATTTGGGCTATAAATCCCAGTGAGAGCCAGCTCATGGTTACAGATTCTCAGGAAGTTTTATCCCCTTGAGGTTTTCAGCCCTAGAGAATACCATTCTCTTTAGTCCCATGTGGATGGAGGTATGTGGTAGATGTTCTTCTCAGTGCCTTAACCTGAGAATCTGGTCCTTAATAGAAATCCCAGGGATATTTTTGGGAGGAGTTGGGGGAGATTCTGTTTAGATGTTCCACCTTATATGAACTCTGAGTTTATTTCTGTTTCCTGAAATTCTAGGCTCTGTGAGGCTAGGTTTTAGATTATAAGGTCTTAATATTTTGTGAGTTCTTCAGCAATTACATACATACATGTATAATTGTTAGTTACCAACCACAAGGTTATCCAGATACCTAGTCAGCCATATTAAGGAAATTTTAATCTTTAATGTTCATTTTTCATATTCAGTTATTTTTTTCATATTCAGTTATTTTTTTCAGAACTTAAAATTATATTCTTTTTTAAAATTAAATTTATTGGGGCAACATTGGTTAATACCAGTATATGTTTCAGGTGGTGTATAATTCTATAATACATCATCTCTATATTTCATTATGTACTTAACCACCCTTTCATCACCATATATTTGACCTCCTTTACCCTCTTCATCCTTCTTCCAACTCACCTTCCCCTCTGGTAACCACCATATTATTGCTGTGTCTATAAGTTTGTTTGTTTTGTTTATTCACTTGTTGCTTTCTGCTTTATAACCCACATATAGTGAAATCATATTGTTCTTGTTACTTTCTACCTGACTTGTTTCACTTAGCATCATATTCTCAAAAAACATCCAGGTTGTCTCAAATGGCAATATTTCATAATTTTTTATGACTAAGTAGTATTCCACTGAATGTATGGACCACTTTTTTATCTAATTATCCACTAAAGGATACTTAGGTTGTTTATAGGTCTTAGTTATCTAATCTAATAAAAGTAATATGCATATTAACCATCACTCCGAGACACGTAAGCCATGCCCACCAGCCAATCAGAGCAGCTGAATGCAAATTAACCCAGCCAAGATGGTGGATGGTAGCCACGGAGCAAGAGCAAACAGGAGGCTTCCATTGCACCAGTGATGGAGTAAACTGCCTACCTAGGTTGACCAGGCCTTGCTCAAGGCAACAATGTTTCAATTATAGAAGCCACAGAGCTGAAGCAAACAGGCGGCTTTGTTGCCTGACTAGGCCTCTCCTCAAGGTGACAAAGTTTCAATTATAGAAGATAAATAAACCCCAGAAACCTGATTCCAGCCAGCCTTGCTGGAACGTTGGAGCTGTGGGCAGTCTAAAAATGGCCCTCAGCCCCTCACCCAGGCTGGCCAGGCACCCAAGTAGGGACCCAAACCCTGAAGGGGCTGTGGGCAGCCTGAAAACGGCCCTCAGCCCCCCACCCAGGCTGACCAGGCATGCCAGCAGGTGGACATCCCCTGAGGGATCCCAGACTGCGAGAGGGCACATGCCAGGCTGAGGGACCCCCCAAGTGCACAGATTTTTGTGCACTGGGCCCCTAGTCATTAATAATGCTGCAGTGAACATAGGGTTACATTTATCTTTATAAATAAATATTTTTTAAAATTTTTGGAAAACCTTCATACTGTTTTTCATAGTGGATGTACCAGTTTACATTTCCATTCCACATCCTCTCTAACACTTATTTCTTGTCTTATTGATAACTAGAGGCCTGGTGCACGAATTCATGCATGGGTGGGGTCCTTCAGGGTGGCCTGTGGAGATCAGGCCCCAGCTCATGCCCCCAGACCTGCAGCTCCATCTGGCACCCAGCCTTGGCCTGGTGCCACCCCCTCACCTGCTCTATCATCCCGCCTGCAGGGTGATCATTGGGGTGATCAGGCCCCTGCTCGCACCTGCCTTGGCCTGGCACTGCCCACTCACCTGTTCCACCATCCTGCCGCAGTCTCGCTCTCGTCGGGACCCATCGGGGCCAGCAGCGCCTCCAGTGCTGCCTGCTGCCAGCACCACATTGCCGACACCTGCCATGTTCCATGCCGCCCCCAGTGGTCAGCGCATGTCATAGTGAGTGGTCAAACTCCGGTCTCCTGGATGAACCACTGAGAAAGGGCAATTTGCATATTATTATATAGGATAGCCATTCTAACAGGTGTGTGGTGGTATCTCATTGTGGTTATGATTTGCATTTTGCTTATAGCAATGAAGTTAAGTATCTTTTCATATTTCTGTTGGCCATCGACGTGCTTTCCTGGGAAAAAGTATTCAGTTCCTCTTCCAATTTTTAAATTGGAAGGTTTGGGGGGTTTTTGGTTGAAGTATGAGTTCTTTATATATTTTGTATATTAGCCTTTTATCAGAGGTACCATTTTAAAATATCGTGGTTGCCTTTTTGTTGATGGTATTTTTTTGCTGTGTAGAAGTTCTTTAGTTTGATATAGTCCCATTAATTTATTCCTACTTTTACTTCCTTTGCCTTTAGGATCAAGTTAAAAATAATTAACCCTCTGAGACCAAGGTCTATAAGTTTAGTATCTATGCTTTCTCCTATGCATTTTGTTGTTTGAGGTAATATGTTCAAGTCTTTAACGCATTTTGAGTTCATTTTTGTGTATGGTGTCAGATAGCAGTCTAGTTTTACACTTTTGCATGTGGCTTTCCAATTTTCCAGCACCACATATTGAAGAGGCTTTCCTTTCTCCAGTCTACATTTTTGGCTTCTTTGTTGAAAATTAGATGCCCACATACATGTGGGGATTTTTCCTGGATTCTCAGTTCTGTTCCATTGGTCTGTGTGTCAATTTTTTTGCCAGTATAATATTATTGCAATGGTTGTAGCTTTGTACTGTAATAATTTGAAGTCAAGGAGTGTGATACCTCTGGCTTTGTTCCTTTTTTTCTCAGGATTGCTTTGGCTATTTGGGGATTTTGTGATTCCATGCAAATTTGATGAATTTTTTTTTGTTGTTCTACTTCTTTAAAAAATGCCATTGGGAATTTATAAGGATTGAATTAAATCTGTATATTGCATTAGGTAATACGGTCATTTTAACTATGTAGATTCTTCCAATCCATGAAAGTGAAATATCTTTCCATTTCCTCATGGGTTTGTGGGGTGTTTTTTGTTTTTTGGGTTTTTTTTTTTGGTTTTTTTGGTTTTTCTTCAAATTCTTTTAACAATGTCCTGTAGGTCTTTTTTTTTTTCTTTCAATTGTGAATGTGATTGTTTTCTTCATTTCCTTTTCTGATATTTCATTGTTATATAGGAACACACAGATTTTGTACATAGATGCTATATCCTGCAACTTTACTGTATTTGTTTATAACTTCTAATAGTTTTTTGGTGAAGTCTTTAGGGCTTTCAATTTTCTTTTTTTTTTTTTAATCTTTACTGTTCATATTATTACAGTTGTTCCTCTTTTTTCCCCCCATAGCTTCCCTACTCCCAGTTCCCACCCCATCTTCTCCCCTTACCACCCCCACTATCCTCATCCATAGGCTTACGATTTTTGTCCATTCTCTTCCTGCACCCTCAACACCCCTTTCCCCCTGAGAATTGTCAGTCCACTCCCTTTCTATGCCCCTGATTATATTCTGTTCACCAGTTTATTCTGTTCATCAGATTTTTTATTCACTTAATTTTTAGGTTCACTTGTTGATAGATATGTATTTGTTGTTCATAGTTTTTATCTTTACTTTTACTTCTTCTTCCTCTTCTCAAAGGATACCTTTCAGCATTTCATATAATACTGTTTTGTTGGTGATGAACTCTTTCAGCTTTTTCTTGTCTGTGAAGCTCTTTATCTGACCTTCAATTCTGAATGATAGCTTCGCTGGGTAAAGTAATCTTGGTTGTAGGTTCTTGCTATTCATCACTTTGAATATTTCTTGCCACTCCCTTTTGGCCTGCATAGTTTCTGTTGAGAAATCAGCTGACAGTCGAATGGGTGCTCCCTTGTAGGTAACTAACTGCTTTTCTCTTGCTGCTTTTAAGATTCTCTCTTTGTCTTTTGCCCTTGGCATTTTAATTATGATGTGTCTTGGTGTGGTCCTCCTTGGATTCCTTTTGATTGGGGTTCTCTGCACTTCCTGGACTTGTAAGTCTTTCTTTCACCAGGTAAGGGAAGGTTTCTGTTATTATTTCTTCAAATAAGTTTTCAATATCTTACTCTCTCACTTCTTCTGGCACCCCTATAATTCAGATATTGGTACGCTTGAAGTTGTCCCAGAGGCTCCTTACACTATCTTCATATTTTTGGATTCTTTTTTCTTTTTGCTTTTCTGGTTGGGTGTTTTTTGCTTCTTTGTATTTCAAATCTTTGACTTGATTCTTGCGATCCTTTAGTCTCCTGTTGGATCTCTGTATATTATTCTTTATTTCAGTCAGTGTGTGCTTAATTTCTAATTGGTCCTTTTTCATATCCTCGAGGGTCTCACTAAATTTATTGGCAGTCTCTAGAAAATTCTTGAAAAACCTTATAACCGTGGTTTCTAACTCTATATCCAGCCGTTTGCTTTCCTCCATTTCTGTCATTTGTGACCTGTTTATTTGTCTCCGCATTTTGATTGCTTCCCTGCATTGATAGAGTGGCTTTCTGTACTAGGTGTCCTATAGGACCGAGTGGCTCAGCCTCCCCAATTACCTGAGGTGGACACTCTTGGTGCACCCCTTTGTGGGCTGTGTGCACAGTCTTGTTGTAGCTAAGCCTTGATTGTTGTTGGTATCACTGGGAGGAATTGACCTCCAGGCCAGTTAACTGTGAGAATCAGCTGTGTTTATGGTGGGAGAACTTCTGTGCTGAAGACACCTTATGGAGCAAGACTTGCTTCAGTGGGGCTTTGATGCTCACTGAGTCTGCCCCCTGAGTGTGTCTCTAATGGATCTGAGGAGTTGTAATCTGGGTGGTCCCGCTCAGACCACTGGGTACACTGGCTCTTGGAACACTAAGGAGGTGCTATTTTAGCTTCTGCCTGAGGCTGCCCAACCTTTTATGTGCAAAAGCCTCTGCAAGCAGCTTGGGTGAGGCGGGGTCTCAGGGAATCAACAGGGCGGAGCAAACAGCTATGGCTGATCCTCAGCCCTGCCTTTAGAGGCACCGGGTCTCAGTGTTCCTTGGCACTACCGAGAGAAAGCTGCTCTGGAGTTCCTCCTGGTGCTACACAGTCCAGCTTCTCCCCGTATGAGTCTGGATCCCCAGAAACTCACCCGGAACTGGAGTTCAGAGCAATCGGGAGCTTGTGACTTGCTCCAGATTGAAAAAGACAACCGCGTCCTCAGTTGCCAGCCCTTTCCGGGAGCCCTTTCCACGCACCTCCGTACCTCTGCACTTTACTTTCACACCTCCTCTGAGTCTCAGTCTCTTTCTAGTTGTATAATTTCCATTCAGCCCGCCTTCCTGTGGGTCTGGGTGGTGTCCATTTTTTCTTTTTGTTGTGGTTTTGAAATGGTTGTGTGAGGCAGGAATTTCAGGTGTTTACCTATGCCGCCATCTTGGTTTCCTCCTCAATTTTCTTTCTGTTGGTTGGTCTGTTTTCATTTTCCAAGTCTTCTTGGTTCAGTCTAGCAAAGATGTATTTCTAAGATGTTGTCTTCTGGGTATCAAATTTGGTGGCAGATAACCTTTCATAGTATTCTTAATAATGCTATGAGCATCTGCCCCCTGGTGGTCAGTGCACATTATAGTGAACAGTCGTTTTACGGTCAGGTCAATTTGCATATTACACTTTAATATAGGTGTTTAATACCATATTCTGAACAAGGTTGCAATTTCATATTTATGATTACATGTTGCATTTATTTATATGTTGTCTTTTTGCTGTTTTGTTTAATTTTGCTCTAAAACTTTATTCCTTCCGCAGACTTTGGGCTTTGTTTTTTTCTAGTTTTTTAAAGTGAAATATTAGACTTTTTATGATTTTTCTTGTTTCTTGAGGTAAGCCTGTAATGCTATAAACTTTCCTGTTAGTATTGCTTTCTTTCCTGCAACCCAAAAGTTTTGGTATGTTCTATTATTTTTGTCATTTGTCTCTATTTTTTATCTCTTTCCTTTGAACCAGTAGTTGTTTAATACCATGTTATTTCATCTCCACATATTTGTGGGTTTTCCAGCTTTTTGTTGTTTTTCTTTTTTGCATTTAATTTCCAGTTTCAAACCTTTGTGTTTAGAGATAATACTTGGTATGATTTCAGTTTTCTTATATTTGTTGAGACTGTTTTCATGCCCAACATATGGTCTATCCTTGGCATTGTTTTACATGCACTAGAGAAGAATATATATTCTGGTATTCTGGAATGAAAGTTTTATAAATATTGATTATGTTTGTTTGATATAATGTGCCATTTAAGGCTGTTATTTCCTTACTGTTTTTCTGAGTAATCTACCCAGTGCTGTCAGTGGAGTATTAGGTTTCTTACCATAATTGTATTTTTATCAGTTTCTCCCTTTAGTTCTCCCAGGTTGGGTGCATATATTTTGATAAGTGTTATGCCTTCTTATTATATTGTCCACTTTATCATTTTTTGAATCCTCACCTTAGAATATGTTTATTGATTTGAGAGAGAGAGAAAGGGAGAGAGAGAAACATTGATGTGAGAGAAAAGCATCCATTTATTACTTCCCGTACATGCCCTGACCAGGGATCAAACTCACAACCTAGGTATGTGCCCTAAGTGAGAATTGAACCCACAACCTTTTTGGTGTGCAGGATGATGCTTCAGTCAACTGAGCCACTGGCTGTGGCATCTCTTATTACCTTGAGTGCAGGCCAAGGTCAGCCACCATTTGTGCTCAGCTTGGGGCCACCTCTTAGGAGCAGTAGAGTCATCTGCAGTAGTTGCTGCTTGTTCTGGGCTTGGAGGTCCTTGGGAAAGGCTATGCTGTGAGTTGAAGCCAGCCACCCCTTATGCCAGGCTTGTGGCTGTGTAATTGAAGAATCTACATTCCAAGTCAACACTGACTACTCCTTATGCCAGGCTTGGGCCCACCTGATGGGAGTTCAGTGCAAGTTGAGACCAGTTAGTGCAGCTTATGCCGGGCTTCCGGTCGCTTAGCAAAGAGGTACAAGACATGCTCAGGCCAGCTGCCGCCTGTTTGGTGTTTGTGGATCTTTGAGAGATTTTAAGGAATTCTGTAGTACAAGTGGAGGAAGGTTGCTTGTGCTGAAAACGCCTGAAAGTGGCGCAGGCTGGGCCTGAGTTGGGTGGGATCTCAGGGATTCACCAAGGCCAGGCTAATAGTGTTAGCCAGGTTATGGAGATCACAGATTTGGTACCTACAGGCTGGGAAGGAGGAGAGTTCAACAAAGGAACAGTGGTGCCTCACAGCGCTTCCATCACCTGAGAGAGTACCCTGACTCCTGCTCCTTTAGTCCTTGCTCTGAAGCTAGTCAATTCATTTCTTCCCTGTAGGTCGCTGGTGCCCAGCACTGAAGCCCTCAGCAGGTGAGTTTGCCAGTGCATCGATGCAGGGTCTCTCTACAGGAATGCCAGGGACTCTAGCAACCCTCTCTCTCACTCAAATGCAATTCCCATTGATTTTCACAGCTAGATGTTATAGGGATTCCTCACCTGGGTATTTGTGCCTGGGTTGGAGAGTCAGGTGTGGGACTTGGATATCTCACTCCAACCAGGATTGGGGAGACTATGTGGCTGAAATATTCCTCCCAATTCATAGCCACCATACCTATGAGTGTGGGACCTGTCTATTCCACTCTCCACCCCTCCTATCAGTCTCATCATGGCTTCTTCTTTGATCCTAAGTTATGGGACTTCTGTTCAGCTAGTCCTCAGGTGGTTCTGAATGATGGTTGCTCTAATTATAATTTTGATGTGGTGAAGAAGGCAAGTACAGTGTTGCCTACTCCACCATCTTGACTAGAAGCCCAGATTACACCTTTTAAAATACCATTACATTGGGAGTCACTATTTCCTAAAGTATTGTAAAGATTTTTCCTTTATCTGATTTTATAGCACTATTTCATTTATTCTTATACTTGGGTACATAGTGCCTTGCTTGTATTATCTAGTCTTTTGTTGGTTGTAAGATTTTTTCAATTAAAAGAAAATTTGCCAATTGCCTGCTATATGGAAAATAGTGTGACTGGTTGATACAGTTGTAAATAAGACATGCCCAATTTTGTCCTTAATATTTGTTGACATTTATTAAGTGGCTATTATGTGTCTGGTACTATTCTGTGCACTTTGTATACAACTCATTTAATCCTCACGGTAGCCTTGTGTTATATGATATTATTTTCCTTATTTTACAGAGGAAAAAACTGAAGTACAGAGAGGTAAAATAACTTTTTCCAAATTAGTTAATAAATGACATAGGCATGATTCATATCTACTTCATAATCCATGCTCTTAGCCACTGCCACTATTATCATATAACTGAAAGGTAAGACAGAGACCTACATAAGCATATTTTGAAATATACTGTAAGACCTTTGTGAGAGGTGTAAAGTACTTTTGCAGTTCAGCAGATGGCAAGATTACTTCCACCTAGGAAACACAACAAAAGCTTTATGAAGTAATTGGAAGTGGGGTGGGGAGAAACATTCCAGAAAGAGGAACTTGCATGATATAAAGTACTCTTGAGACAAGACTGTTCAGAGGATATTATTAAACCAGTGAGTAATGTAGTTATCTGGGACAAATGATACTTGAAATGGTAAAGCAAAATAAGTAAAAGTAGATTGCAGTCAAATCATAGATTTAGAATATGACATTAAAGTATTTAAATCATGTTTTATAGGTAGTACGTTGATATTATTAAGTCTGTATTGTAGAAACATTTAGCTGCCTTGATGTATAAGGTCAAAAGGATGAGATGATCCAATTAGAAAGTTATTGCAATAGTTTGAATGAGAGATATGGAAGCCCTGAGTTAAGAAAGTAGAAACCAGAGGAGAGCCTGTACGAACCTTCAAGGTTTGTCAGCTGATTGGCTATACAACAAGGGTGCAAGTGAAGGACTAAAAATGGCTACCAGATAATTGAAAGAGGCTAATACCATTAATAAAGATAAGGGAGTACAGTTAGGAGGTGATAGTTTGGGAGAAAGGAAGATATAATCAGTTAGAGACATGCCAAGTTTATGATGCCAGTCAAAGGAAATATTCAGCAGACAATTAGTAATGTAGAATTTAAAAAGTCAGAATTAGAAACTTAGGTGTGCTTGGTGTGCATTTGATAGCTAAAACCAGGAAGCATGTAGAGGAAAAACATTTAGGGGACAGATGGAGGAATCAAAACCACCAAAGGAATGTTCCCAAAGTAAGGAGAACCTACCTGAAGAATTAAAATAGGAAGGGAGAGACTGGATTGTTGCAAAGAGATAAAACAAATGTGCCAAATTTATTAGCCACATTTATGAAATCTAGGTTGTGAGAACATGAGTATTTATGCTTATAGATATTCATGTCTTATACTAGTGGCCTGGTGCACCTCGTGCATGGGGGTGGAAGGGTGTCCCTCAGCCTAGCCTGCACCCTCTCCAATCTGGGATCTCTCTCACAATCCGGGACCACTGGCTCCTAACTGCTCACCTGCCTGCCTGCCTGATCACCCCTAACCATTCTGCCTGCCAGCCTAATCACCCCCAACTCCCCTCGCCAGCTGGCCTGCTCACCCCCAACTGCCCCTCTCCGCCAGCCTAATTACTCCTAACCTGCCTCTGTCCTGGCCCCACCACCATGGCTGTGTTCGAAAGGATGTCCGAAAGGTCTCTCGGTCTAATTAGCATATTACCTTTTATTAGTATAGAAGATGATATATGCCATATTATTCCTTTCCCTTAGATTATTATTTTTCTTTGCTTCCTGTCATTGGCTGTTCTATTCAAATTATTTTCTAGTCCATGTATCATAAATTAATTTTAGATTTTTTTTCATAGCACCTGGAAATAACAGATTAACTAGGGCATCTACATATGTTATATACAGAAGGATAAAGTGAATATTACATGGTACACATAAGAGTGAATGTGGATTAGTCCTTCAGAATCCTCTATCAGGAGATTTATAGCACATAAGAAACAAGGCTAATATGAATGAGGCCTGCCCTTCGAATGTAAGATTAAGTATTAAGAACAAAAAAAAATGTATTAATATGTTACTGATTTTTAGAGAAAGGGAGAATAAGAGAGGAGCATCATCAATTGGCTACCTCCTGCATATCCACTGCTTAGGGATCAATCCCACAACCCAGGTAACATGTGCCCTGACTGGGAATCAAACCAGTGACCTCTTGGTTTATGGATCGATGTTCAACCATTGAGCCATATTGGTCAGACTGTATTCATAGTCTTGATTAAAAAGAGAAATTTAATTTTATTTAGTGCCAATAACAACAGCTCAGAGCCATAGTCAGAAGCAGGAACTGACCCTACAAAATGTAGAAACCTTGGTGCCGGAAGTTTTACTGCCTACTTGAGGCAAAAATTATGCCTTTGGGTCTAGAGGAAACTGGAATTGAATCTATTGCAAAAAGCCTAGTTTCAAAGGGCTACTGTTCTGTGAAAGGAGAATGAGAAAAATTTAGTAGTCCAGAATCATTAAAACCACCAGGTCCCTCAGAGAAGCCAATGCAAAACCCATTCTTTGCCACAAAACATAGGGCTTTTGGAACTCCTGTTGAGAGAATTTTTTTAAAAAGTGAAGATGTACTCAAAATAAAAATAAACACAGCAAAGAAGAAAATTGTCATTCTAAGAAAAGGAGGTAAGAAAACAACCCTGACAGAGGCCATAAAATTAATTATCCTATATAATTCCTATATAATAAAAGCCTAATATGCTAAGTGTCCCGTCATCCATTCAATCAATGAAAGCATGCGTAATATGCTAATGCTATGCTAAGGTTGCTCAACTGCTCGCTATGACATAAACAGACCACTAGAGGGCAGACACTTCAACCATTAGGTTAGCTTGCTACTGGGGTCCAGCCGATCGGGACTGAGCAAGACAGACCAGACACACCCTGGAGCCCTCCCGTGGTCCCTCCCCGCCTGGCCAACCCCCTGCATCCCTCCCCATCCCCAGTCATGCACTGGTGGAGGTCCCTTGGCCTGGCCTGCGCCCTCTCGCAATTTAGTTCCCCTCAGGGGATGTCGGAGAGCCAGTTTCGGCCCGATCCCAAAGACCAGGCCAAGAGACCCCACTGGTGCACAAATCTGTGCACCAGGCCTCTAGTCCATTAATAAAAAATGAGGATGTAACTTTCAAACCAATAGATGGTGGAAAAGAGAGTAAGAAAACTGGATCAATAGAATGTAGGAAAAGAGAAAGAATAAAAGAAAGCACGTGGTAAATAAAAAGCATAAATTAAGAAAAAGAAAAAATCCAAATATTTCAATAACTATAATAAATGAAAATAGACCTTTCAAAATAAAAAACTAATATAAAATGTAGCCACCTGTTATAAATGAGATATCTAAAACAGTGTCATTGTAAGATTGAAAGTAAAGACATAGAAAAAAATAAGAATCCTGACCCTAATATTTATGCATCTAACAATATAACCGAATTGTACAGATGGCAAAAAATATATGTATTACAGTTACCACACCTTCAAGGACCAGATAACCTCTAGCTTCCATAGGTTATTCTAATATATAGAGAGAGGAAAAACTCTCAAATTTCTTTTATGAGGCTAATATAAATCTTAATTTTAAAATTAAATGTGCATTATGGAAAAGGAAAAGTATAGGTCAATGGAAAAGGAAAAGTATAGGTCAGTGATGCATATGAACATAGATATAACAATCATATCTAAAACATTAGATACTGAATAATCAAAAGTTTTCTAAAATCTTAAATATGCATTCAAATAATACAGGAGAAGGGAAGTGGATGGTAAATGCATGAAACAAGATTGATCATGTATTCTTGAAGCTGAGTGATGGGTACATGAGGATTTATTATATTAGTTCCACCTCTATTGATGTGTTTCAGTTTCTTAATCTTAGCTCTTTTTTAATTACAAGATAATCAACATCTATTATACCCAACTGCTGAAATGCCAAACCTCTGTCTGTCTAATTATTATTAGAGTAAAGTACGTGAAACATTCCTTTAAAAATCATGAACATGAAAATAATCCCCCCTTTCCTTCCATTCAACATTATCTGCAAATCTAGTTCATAAACGCTCATTTGCTCCAAGACCTTAAGAAAGTTACCTTCTTTTTTTGGCCTTAAGTTTCTCGTCTGAGTAAATGAGTATAATTATAATACCTACCTAGAAACATGAAATACAGGCAATTCAGCTGAACTACCCCAGCCAGGCCCAGCTTCAATTAGCCACCTGTTAGTGTCCCACAGACTCAGCCATAAATAAATGCCTGTTGTTTTATATATGCTTATATTTGCAGTTGTTTGTTTAGCAATAATAATAAACTAATTCATCTAACAAAGCTAAACTTTAGATATTGACAACTAAATAGAGGAAAAATAGGGACTCCCCATTGCTGTTGATGGGAAAGTAACTTAATGCAATTACTTTGGAGAACAGTTTGGCGATATTCAATTATAAAGTTGAAGATACCCATATCTTCTTATCAGGAATTCCACTTGTACATATATACACTAGAGAAACATGTACACATATAGATAAAGAGTCATTTAAAAGATGTTCATTAGAGCATTCTAATAGTGAAACATTGGAAACAATCTAAATGTCCATCAATAAAGGAAATAAATGGCTAAATTATATATTATAACCACACAATGTGTAGTGGGTTGAAGAGTACCCATATACAAAAATGAATTCAAAATGGATCCCAGACATAAACGTAAGAGCCATAACTATAAAATGCTAAAGAGAAAATAGAGGGGGAGTGAGTCAGGACATTAAATTTGGCAAGATTTCTTGGTTATGACACCTAAAAAGAACAGCAACAAGAAACAGATGAAATGGACTACATAGAAATTAAAAACATTTGTGTACCAAAGGACACTATCGAAAGAGTGAAAATGATCCTGGTCCTAATCGGTGGTTCTGTTGGTTGGACCATCTTGCCATACACCAAAAAGTTATGGGTTTGATTCCCAGTCAGGGCACATATCTAGATTACAGATTTGATTCCCAGTCAGGGTGTGGATGGGAGGCAACTGACCAATGTTTCACTCTCCCTCTCTCTCTAAAAATCAGTGAGGTGAGGATTAAAAAAGATAGTGTGTGTGTGTGAAAATGGAAAAATGGGAGACCATATTTGTAAATCATATATCTTATAACTCAACAGCAACAACAAAATACCCAATTTGTGGCAATATCTTAGGATAGCCCTAGGAACTAATAGATAGTGAACAGTTAAAATGAATGAACTAGAAATATATGTATCAATATGGATATAGTTTAATGCAAAAGAAGTATATAGCATGATAAAGTTTATGTAACCCCAGGGCAGACATGAGGATAGGAAAGACACTGTGACTTCCAGTAAGCAAGTTGTACTAACTAGACAAAGTGACTTCGAGCTTCATTATAAAAATGAATGAGGTATACTAAGAACTATAAGTCATTGCTAAAATAAGTTAAAGAAGACATAAATAAATGGAAAAGCATCTCATATTCATTGGTTGAACGATTTCATATTGTTAGATGTGAATACTACCAAATCTAAAAATTCAGTGCATCAAAAATCCTCCAGTCTTATGTGGGTCTGTCACTTACTGCCCAGTGAACCTGAAGGACCTTTTCAGCTTCTGTAGGGTTCAGTTTCTTCTATCATAAAAGAAGAGTATTGGAGTAAACTGTCTCTGTGATCCCTTGTAATTCTAAAATCTTATTTAATATCATTGCTTAAAGGTAAACTATTGAAATGAGGTTGTTCTGAGAAAATATAAATACTAAATATGTTGATGAAAACTAATTAGATTCCAGTGTACATATATGATACTAGTTACTAAACTAAGAATTAAGTGTCATCTGTTGAATAGTATGACCTTTGGCTAATACTGGGTGCATGGTTGAATAGAATGGAAATAATAACTGCAGATTTCTAATTTGGCCCAGATGATTTTTTTTTAATTCCTTAAATTTCTTATGGTTTCAGTCATTTTTCCTCAAATATAATACTAGGAGCTTGGTGCACAAAAATTTGTGCACTCGGTGGGGGGGGGGGTCCCTCAGCCCAGCCTGTGCCCTCTCGGGGTCTGGGACCCCTTGGGTGATGTCCACCTGCTGGCGTGCCTGGCCAGCCTGAGTGAGGGGGCTGATGGCTATTGGCAGGCTACTAAGCTCCCTAGTGGGGACCCTCACCCCATGAGGGTGTGGCCAGTGTGGGTCATTTTCAGGCTACCCACATCCCCTTCAGGGTTCAGATCCCTACTGGGGTGCCTGGCCAGCCTGGTTGAGGGGCTGAGGGCTATTTGCAGGCTGGCCACAGCTCCCATTAACCCAAGGTCCCAGCGAGGCTGGCTGGAAGCAGGTTTCTGGGTTTATTTATCTTATATAATTGAAACTTTGTTGCTTTTAGCGGAGGCTACAGCCTGCCTAGGCAGGCAACGAAGCCTCCTGTTTGCTTCAGCTCCATGGCTTCTATAATTGAAGCTTTGTTGCCTTGAGCAGAGGCCACAGCCGGCGTAGGCAGGCAGTTTCCTCCATCACTGGCCTCCTGTTTGCTCTAGCTCTGTGGCTGCCGGCCGCCATCTTGGTTGGGTTGATTTGCATATTGTCGCTCTGATTGGCTGGTGGGCGTGGCTTGGGTGTAACAGAGTGATGGTTAATTTGCATATTACTCTTTTATTAGATTAGCTAGTAAATTTTCTCCCTAAAGATAGAATATTTTTTCCTTGAGGTCACATATAACTTTAAGAGCTATCTATAATAATAAAAGCTTACAATCAAATCGTTTGAATGGCTGAACAGCCGAACAGTGGAACAACCATCCAGATGACCACTCTATGACACCCACTGGCACCAGGCCAGCCAAGGCAGATGCGATGTGATTGGTTGGGGGCCCGGCCATCACCCCATGATCACTCTGCAGAGGGAGGCCCGGCCACCAGCCAGCGGGGTGATCAGTTAGGGCTCCACGATAGCCCCAAAGAAGGAGGCCCAGGCCACCGACTGGCAGGCTATGGCAGGTGGGCAGGGCCTCCCTCTGCGGAGGGTGATCCATCACGGAGCCCCACAGTCGATCATCCCAAAGAGGGTGGCCCATCACACAGTCCTGGCTGAGTGGACGGAGCTACCTTTTGGGGGCTATCTATTGTGGGGCTCGCAGACTGAGAGGGCGCAGGCCAGACTGAGGAGACTCCTCTACCCCCAGTGCACGAATTATGTGCACTGGGCCTCTAGTAAGTCTATAAATAAAAATGCACATTGAGAGATGAAAATGTCTCTTTGGTAGACATCTAACTTTACTCAGTAAGAGATCTACATTTTGAGCATCACCAACCCTGGGAGATCCCTCTAAAAGAATGAAAGCAGCTAAGACCCACTTCCAAAACTTCCGAAACCTTTTATTGTCATTTCCAAATAGACTTGAGGTTGGCAAGATAGACTACAGAAAAGGCTGAGTAGTGTAGTCCTGCTGTTTAGTCTGCAACCTCCCCTAGAGTTCATCCTCATTTAATAGGCAATAAAAGAAAGGGCCATTTACTACCTAATTGATTGTATAATTTGGCCAATATGTTCACCACAGGTTCACATGGACTTCCCTTTAATCCCTGTAAGCCCTCATCCTTCCTCTTTCAGAAACTCATATCCCTGTCAGAATTCCATTCTGGTCACCAAAGCTGTCAAAAACTATAAAGAGTTGGAGATTTTACTTGCAAGCAAATAAGTAAGCTTACCACATTTTATGGATGCTGTTGGAAGACACAAGACTCCAAGATCAGAGACAAAGGACATTTTATTCCTCTAGCAATTGCAGTAGCATTTTTATTTGGGTTCCCTAGTCCAGTTCCCACAGACCAATACAAAGAGAGTCAGTTGGCCTATATAATCATTGAGTTCTGTCACAGAAGGAGGAATCCTGAGCTTAGCAAATTCAAATCTTTTATAACAGGCTAGTGAGCATGGCTGCCCTTTCCTCCAGAGGGAGGCATTATCTTCACTTACTAGACAGTAAGAATGTCTGACCCTTAACTTGAGGGAGACACTATCCTTACTATCACTGCTTATCTGCTGGGATCCTTGAATGCCCTCACGACTTGACAGTTGGCTTTCTCCAGAGTAACGTAATCCAAAAAAGAGCAAGGCAGAAGTTGCTGTCTTTTATAACTGATCCTTGGATGTCACACTGTTATTTCCACAATATCCTATAGAATACACAGGTCAGCTCTAGCTGCTGTGGGAGGGAACTGCACAAGGGTGTTAGTACTAGGAAATGGGAATCACATGGGACCTTCTTGGAGGCTTGAGCACATGGTTATTAAGATATATCATAAAGGTTGCAACGTAAGTTTTAATAAATTTAATAAGATTCAAATCTTATCAACCAACTTTTCATACCACAATAATATGAAATTAACAGCCATTTACAAGGAGAAAACTGGAAAATTGATTGCAAACCATATATCTGATAAGGGGGTAATATCTAAAACATAAAAAGAACTCATAAAACTCAACAGAAAAAAAAAAATCTCATTTAAAAATGGACAGAAGGCCCTACCTGGGTAGCTCAGTTACTTAAAGTGTCATTCCAATACACCAAGATTGCCAAGGTTGCAGGTTTGATCACAGGTCAGGGCACATACAAGAATCAACCAATGAATGCATAAGTAAGTAGAACAACAACTCCTTGTTAATCTCTCTCCCACCCCCCTTCCTTCCTTTCTCTAAAATTAATTTTTCTTAAAAATTGTTAATGGCCAAGAGGAGGACTGGCAACCATATTTCCCTCACACGCCTGACTGGTGTAGAGCCCTCCCTACATGCAGCCAAGTCTTGGTCCCTTTTAGCCTCATAAACTGTTCTTGCTTCCCCCCTGACAACTCCTGAGACTCCACCCAAACACAAAGGTCTGTGAGTAACCAGTGGGGGCCAGCTAGAGTTGGTATACCTGGGCCATTTGCTGAGTGGCCTCAGACCGAGCACTGGCGTCGTTTGAACCTGTATCAATCTGGCAAGCACCACTCATCCCTACCTGGTGACACATTGCGAACCTACCTCCTACAAATCAAGTGCTGCCAAAGGCTCTTTCAGTGACTGAGCCTGTCAGTAGGCAGGGTGCATTGGGACTTTGGCTAACTTGCCCCTGGGCCTGCTGCTGGTAAAAACTGGCCTTGGTGCATAGCTTGGTCCTTCTCGTGCACACCTGAGTCCAGCAGAGGCAGCCACAAACTGTGGGTCCCTTTACAACTCCAAACAGGTTGCCAGTGCCATTCACAGCAGGATCTGACATTGGCCTGCCCCAAAGTCCCTGCCAAAAGGCTCCAGAACCAATACATGTAGTGGTCAGCTTCAGACATCAGCAGGATCTAATAGCTTCGCAAGTGTCATATCCAAAGGGAGATCTTAGCAGAAACTAGATCCTACTGAGGTGAATTCTGCTTCATATGATCAGCAACTGCACAGCAGCTCATCCAATGTGGTCGAGGTCAGCCAGCCTGAGGGTCGACTCAACACACAAATGGACCAATAGCAATCAAGAGTCAATTACAACAGGAAAGCCCACATAACCCATGCAAGGGACACCCCTGGAACTGGCTCTCACAGGACCTACTACATAAGGCCACCCTGCCAAGACTGGGAGTCATAGCAAATGTACGTAACACGTAGAAAGAAACACAAAGAGGCAACCAAAATTGGGAGACAAACGTGACCCAAATAGGAAAAAAACAGGACAACTCCAGCAATTCCACCAGGAGATATGTATCAAAGGAAATTAACACATATGGTCACTAAGACAGTTTCAAACAAATGCCCATAGCAGCTGTATTTGTAGTCGAACCAAGAGCTGGTAGCTACCCAAATGTCCATTGATAGAAGATGGATAAACAAATGGTGATACACATCATTTTTCTGATGTGTGTTGTGAATATTTGCTCCCAGTGTGTGGCTTTCCTTTTCATTTTTAAAAGTTTCACTAAAATTTAATTTTAGCAAATAGCAAATACATATTTGTAGTTTTACTATTTTAAAATCATTACTTATACACAACTGGTATTTTGACACTGAGAGAAAGTTGTCATGGCCATTACAGTAAAGGAATTGGGGGGGAGGCAGATTTTGTTTTGTTTTCTGTTTTGGTTTTGGGTTTGGGGTTTTTTGGTTCTTTTGGTTTTATTTTGTTTTTTGCAATGTGGACAGATTCTAGAGGCTTTTGTTAGAGCGGGCCCATTTCAGGAGAAGCAGTTTGCAAGTAAGATCATAAAATATAGATTTAAGCAACAATTTATAAATGAAAAATATGTTCCCTCTAGAACCCAAAAATAACCTAAAAGAAGTTGTAGGTGCTGAGAGACTTAGTAGCTGTTTGTTGACAGTGTCATAGGTAGAACGGCCTTCAGTTTACCAAATAATTTTCAGGACTTTAACCAAGGTGATAGGTAGGGCCTTACTATGTTGAAGCAGTGATGCATGCTCTTTTCATGAGCTCTATTGTATTTGCATAGCCTGAAGAAGTATCAAATGAATCTCAGAGGAAGGTGTCATTATGTAATATCATACCTATGTTCCTGGAGAAAGCAGGATGCAGTTAAGATCTTGTTCTTGCCCTGTCCCAGTCACTCAGCTGGTTATACTATGGTCCTGATGTGCCAAGGTTGCGGTTGTGATCCCCAGTCAGGGCACATACAAGAACCAATCAATGAATGTATAAAATAAGTGGAACAACAAACCAATGTTTCTCTCCTCTCTCTTAAGTCAATAAATGAAATTTAAAAAAATGAATTTAATAAAGCAAATCATAGCCCGGCTAGTGGGACTCAGTGATTGAGCATCAACCTATGAACTGGGAGGTCATGGTTTGATTCCCAGTCAGGGGACATGTCCCAGTTGTGGGCTTGACCCCTAGTGGGGGTGTGTAGGAGGCAGCAAATCAATGATTCTCTCTCATCATTGATGTTTCTATCTCTCCCTCTCCTTTCTTCTCTGAAATCAGCAAAAAATGTTTTTTTAAAAAGTGAGATAAAAAGGTTAAAAGCAAATCATATTTTAAAAAATAATAAAAGATCTTACACTAAAAAATTGTGTGTGATGATTGATTGTTGATGTACCCCATGGTAGCTGGGTAAAAGTTTATTGTGTCTCTTTGGAGAAGAGGGCAGATTGAAGTCAAAAGGCTGTTAAAATGGGCACTGAACAAAAGATATTCACCAAATATATAATTACAAGTAATCACCAGTTGCTGATTGGATGAATTAACAATATTGGCCAGGGAGACCTTAATGAGGCCAACAGTGTGAAGGTTGAGATAATCTACTATGAGACACTATTGATTCTTCCCAAGTTTAAGAGTGGGCCAAATTGGGCTGTTAAATGGCAAACCAGTGGGGATAATCACCTCTTCTCTAAATAAGATTTATATAATGGGTTTCAATCATTAGAGACTCTGTTTAATTTATATTCAGCCATATTAACTATTTTAAAAGGGAGGAGAAAGTCCCTGAGGTTTCATTTTACCACAATTCGATTCCTGGTCAGGGTACATGCCTGGGTTGTAGGCTCGATCCCCAGCAACTGATCAATGATTCTCTTTCATCAATGTTTCCATCTCTCTCTCCCTGAAATCAATTAAAATTTTTAAATAGAGAGAGAGAGAGAGACCTGTACATGTACTGTAACAAAGATGCATTTCACATTGAAAAACAAACACAGACTGAAAGTAAAGGGATGGGAAAAGATGTTACATGTGAATAGAGACAAAAAGAAGTTAGGTTAATAACCAAATGGGACTACATCAAAATAAAAAGCTTCTGCACAGTAAAAAAAAAAGATCAACAAAACAAGAAAGCCTACTGCATGGGAGAACATATTTGCCAATGTTATTACCGATAAGGGTTTAATCTCCAACATTTATAGAGAACTCATACAATTTAACAGAAAGAAGATAAACAATCCAATCAAAAAATGGGCAAAGGACCTAAACAGACACTTTTCAAAAGAGGACATTCAGAAAGCCAAGAGACATATGAAAACATGCTCAAAGTGACTAATCATCTGAGAGATGCAAATAAAAACAACAATGAGGTATCATCTCACACCTGTCAGAATGATTATCATCAACAAATCAATAAACAACAAGTGCTGGAGAGGATGTGGAGAAAAAGGAACCCTCCTGCACTGCTGGTGCGAATGCAGACTGGTGCAACCACTATGGAAGACAGTATGCAGTTTCCTCAAAAAGTTAAAAATGGAACTCCCATTTGACCCAGTGATCACACTTCTGGGAATATATCCCAAGAAACCAGAAACACCAATTAGAAAGGATATATGCATCCCTATGTTCATAGCAGCACAATTTACCATAGCTAAGATTTGGAATCAGCCTAAGTGCCCATCAGCAGATAAATGGATTAGTAAACTGTGGTACATCTACACATGGAATACTATGCTGCTGTAAAAAAGAAGGACTTCTTACCATTTGCAACAGCATGGATGGAACTGGAGAGCATTATGCTAAGTGAAATAAGCCAGTAAATGAAAGAAAAATACCCCATGATCTCACTCATTTGTGGATAATACTGATGAACAAAAATAGATACAGAGGCCGAGCAGCATTGAACAGACTGTCAAACTACAGTGGAAAGGCCGGTGAGGGTTGGAGGGAGGGTTAAAAGATCAACTGAAGGACTTGTATGCATGCATATAAGCATAAGCAATGGATACAAGACACTGCGGGGTAGGGGAGGCCGGGGGAAAGTCAAGGGAAAAAAAATAGGAGACATATGTGATACTCTTGGTAGTACTTTAAGCAATAAAACAAATTTTTTTTAAAAAGTTAGAATAGCAATACCTATATCAAGCAAAATAGATTCTCGTTACTTTTGTAACAAGAGACAAAGGGCATAGTAATCACAAAGGGACCAATCCAACAAGAGGACATAAAGCTCATAAACGTCTACACACCCAAATGTAGGAACACATAAGTATATGAAACAAATATTGATGAGCATAAAGGTAGAGATTGACAGTAATGCAATTATAGTAGGGTACTTTAACACCCTATTGACATCAATGGATAGATTGTCCAGACAGAACATCAGTAAGGAAACAGTAGCCTTAAATGACACATTTAACCAGATGGATTTGATTTTTTTTTAGTATATTTTATTGATTTTTTTATAGAGAGGAAAGGAGAAAGATAGAGAGTTAGAAACATAGATAAGAAAGAAACATCAATTCAGCTGCCTCCTGCACACTGCCTACTGGGGATGTGCCTACAACCAAAGTATATGCCCTTGACCAGAATCGAACCTGGGACCTTCAGTCCACAGGCCAACGCCCTATCCACTGAGACAAAGTGGTTAGGGCTGGATTTGATATATTTTTAGGACATTTTACCCAAAAGCAGAATATACATTTTTCTCAAGTATACATGGGACATGTTCCAGAATAGACCACAAAGCAGGTCTCAATAAATTTAAGAAGGATGAAATCATATTAGCTTCTCTTTCAGTCTAAATGATATGAATGTAGAAATTGATTACAAGAAAAAACTGAAAAACACACAAATACATAGAGGCTAAATAACATGCTACTAAACAATAAATGAATTAACAACAGGATCAAAAAAGAAATCAAAAGACACCAGGAGACAAATGGTAATGAAAACACAATAGCCCAAAAATCTGTGGTACACAGCCAGAGCAGTTTTAAAAGGAAAAGTATAGCAATACAGGACTACTTCAAGAAACAAGAAAAATCTCAGGTAAACAATCTAAACTTTCATCTAAAGGAACTAGAAAAAGGACAAACAATTATAAAGAGGAAATAAAGATTACAGCAGAAATAAACAAAATAGCCTAATAAAATAGAAAAGATGAGTGAAATCAAGAGCCAGTACTTTGGAAAGATAAACAAAGTAGACAAACCTTTAGCCATACTCATCAAGAAAAAAAGAGAGGCTGCCCAAATATAATAAATCAGAAATGAAAGAGAAGTGATATTTGATCACAGAATTATAAAGAAATAGAAGAAAATACTATGAATAATTAAACACCAACAAATTGGACAACCTAGAAGAAAAGGCTGATAGGTAAAAGTTTTCCTAGAAATATACAATGTTCCAAGACTGAATCAGGAAGGAATAGAAAATCTGAACAGACCAAAAACTGCTAACTAAATCAAATTAGTAATGAAAAAACTTCCATAAACAAAAGTCCCAAACCAGATAGTTTCACAGGTAAACTTACCAAACATTAAAGAGAGTTACTATCTATTCCTCACAAACTATTCTAAAATATTGAAGAGAGAGTAAGGTTCCCAAATTCATTTTATGAGGCCAGCATTACCTTGATACCAAAACCAGACAAACAAAAAAACTTTAGGCCAATATCCCTAGTGAGCACAGATGTAAATTTTTCAATAAAATATTAGCAAACTGAATTCAGCAATACATTAAAAAGATGATACACCATGAGCAAGTGGGATTTATCCCCGATGCAAAAGTGGTTCAATATCCACAAATCTATTAACCTGATATACAATATAAACAAAATGAAGGATGAAATCATATGATCATATAAATAGATACAGAACAGCATTTAACAAAAAAAAATCCATTTATGATGTAAAAAGAAAATTCTTGGCAAATTAGAAATACAGAGAACATACTCAACATAATAAAGGCCATATGTGACAAACCCACAGCTGACACTATAGTGGTGAAAAGCTGAAAGCTTTTTTTTTTTAAGATCAGGAACAACACTAGATGTTCATACCACTTTTATTCAACATAGTATTGGAAGCCCTAACCACAACCATCAGACAAGAAAAAGAAATAAAAGCTATCCAAATTGGAAGGAAAAAAGTAGAACTGTCGTCATTTTTAGACTAGTGGCCCAGTGCACAAAATTCATGCACATTAAAAGGGGATTAATTAGAGGAAATATTTTAATATTGCTTTTTGCCCTTTCTCTATAATAGAAGTGTCAGAGATTAAAGAAAATTAGTAAAACGTATATGAAAATCTTCCTCCTGTCAGAGTCTGGGATGCACCATGGAACCCAGAGTCAAGTCTTCAGCCACCCACGTGCACCTCAAAATCGCTCGAGACCCAAACCTGGATGCCCCCGTTCATTGGGCTAGATCCAGACCCAGCTGGTCCCACCCTGTCAAGACCTGCCAGGTGGGGGGGGTGCAGCCTCTGGTCCCCTGGGTGCCAGGGCAGGGGGGCATGGCCTGAGGTCTCCCATCAAGCTCTGCTGGGTGGAGGGAGTGGCCTGTGATCCCCCAGCCTGGCGCCAGGGTAGGGGGCACAGCCTGAGGTCCCCTGGCCTGGTGCCAGGTGGGGGGCATGGCCTGAGGTCCCCTGGCCCAGCACCAGGGAAGAGGGTGCAGCCTGAGTTCCTCTGGCCTGGTGCCAGGGTGGGGGGGAGCAGCCTGAGGTCTCCTGTTAAGCCCTCGGGTGGAAGGCATGACTTGAGGTCCCCTGTCAAGCCCCATGCAAGAGGTGGGTGGCCGCTCAGTCTCAGGTCCTTGCTGATTGCTCCTTAAGGCTCATTATGGGAACTTAACCTCAGCTGTGGGTGCAAATTGACCGGAGTGACGGTCAATTTGCACATTCCCTCTTTATTATATAGGATGACATGATACAATATACTGAGAATCCTAAAGAATCCACAAAGAAACTATTAGAACTAATAGGTGAATTCAGTAAAGTAGCAGGATACAAAATTAATAGTTAGAATTCAGTTGCATTTTTACACACCAACACTGAACTATCAGAAAAGGAAACTAAGAAAACAATCCCATTTACAATTGTATCAAAAATAAAGTAGGAATAAATTCAACCAAGGAGGTAAAAGATCTGTACTCAGAAAATTATAAGGTACTGAAGAAAGAAAAGAAGATACAAATAAATGGAAGCAAATACCATACTCATGGATAAGAAAAATTAACATCATTAAGATGTCCATACTACCCATCGTGATCTTTAGATTTAGTACAATTCCTATCAAAATATCAATCACATTTTTCACTGGACTAGAACAAATAATTCAAAATTTTATATGCAACCACAAAAGACTCCAAATAGCCTTAGCTATCTTGACAAAAAGAAGAAAGAGATACCACATTACCTAACATCAAACTACACTACAAAGCTATAGGAATCAGACCAGCATGGTACTAGCTTAAAAACAGACACATAGGCCAGTGGAAAAGAATAGAGAGCCCAGAAATAAATCCACACTTACATGGTAAATTAATATAAGACAAGTACATACAATGGAATAAAGATGGTCTGTTCAATAAAGGGTGGGAAAATTGGATAAGGAGTGCAAAAAAATGAAACCTAGACCACATTCTTACACCATATACAAGAATTAGCTCAAAATCGATTAAAGACTTTAATGTAAAACTTCTAGAAGATAACATAGGCAGTAAAATCTCTTAACATTCTCTTAGCAATATTTTCTGACATGTCTCCTTGAGCAAGGCCAACAAAAGAAAAAATAAACAAATGAGATTTCTCAAACTAAAAAGTTTTGCAGGGCAATGGAAACCACCAACAAAATGAAAAGCCAATCTACTGAGTGGGAAAAGATACTCACCAATGATACATTTAATAAGGGCTTAATATCCAAAATTTATAAAGAATTCATACAACTCAACACCAACAAAACAAACAATCCAATTAAAAATTGGGCAGAGTGCCTGAACAGCTACTTCTTCAAAGAGGACGTACATTACCGATGGCCAACAGACATATGAAAAAATGTTCAGTGTCACTATTCATCAGAGAAATACAAATTAAAACTACAATCGGTTCCATTGGTTGGAGCATCATTCCCAAAAGGGTTTAGTTCAGTTCTGGTCAGGACACATACCTTGGTTGTGGGTTTGATCCCCAGTTGACAGTATGGGAGGCAACCAATCATGTTTTTCTCTCTCAAATCAATGAACAAATTCTCTGTTGAGCTATCAACTCACACCTGTCAGAATGTCTATCATCAATCAAACAAGTGTTGGTGAGGATGTGGAGAACAGGGAAACTTCATGACCTATTGTTAAGAATGAAGATTGGTGCAGCTACTACGGAAAAACAGTATGGAGGTTCCTCAAAAAATTCAAAATGGAACTAATTTATGACCCAGCTATTCCACTTCTGGGTATATATATCTGGAAAAAACCAAATCACTAATTCAAAAGAATATATGCTTATTGCAGTGTTACTTACAATAGTCAATATAAGGAAGCATCCCAAGTGCCTATAAAGAAATGGTACATAATATACAATGGACAAGTACTTGGCCATAATAAAGAATGAAACCTTACCTTTTGCACCAGCATGGATGGACTTAGAGGTCAAACTCAGTGAAATAAGTCAGACAGAAAGATAAATACCATATGATTTCACTTACATGTGAAATCTAAAGAAAAAAACTCAATAAAACAAAATGGAAACAGACTCAGAGATTAGACTGGTGGTTGCCAAAGGGGAAGGGGTTTGGGGGATGGTGAAAAGGTGAATGGATTAAGAAATACAAATTGGTAGTTACAAAATAGAGGGATGTAAAGTACAGCATGGGGAATATAGTCAATAATAACTATGTGTGGTGTCTGATGGGTATTAGACTTCCTAAGTTATATACATGTCTAATCACTATATTGACACTTGAAATTAATATATATTTGTGTCAACTTACTGAAAAGAAATGTTAAGCCCTAGCCAGTTTTGCTCAGTGGATAGAGCGTCAGCCTGTAGACTGAAGGGCTCCGGGTTCAATTCTGGTCAAGGGCATCCACCTTGGTTGCAGGCGCTCCTCCCCAGCCCTGGCCCTGGTCGGCCCTGGTCGGGGCACGTGCAGGAGGCAACAATCAATGTGTTTCTTTCATATCAATATTTCTGTCTTTCCCTTTCTCTTCCACACTCTCTAAAAACCAATGGAAAAATATCCTCAGGTGAGCATTTAAAAAAATTCTTTTAAGAAAATGATGCGTACACATACGCAGAGAGAAATATCATTGTATTATTCAGGCACTAGAAAAAGAAACTCTGCCACTTGTAACAACACATTCATGGACCTTGAGGGCATGATGTTTTGTGAAATAAGTCAGAAAAGGAGAAACACCATGTGTTCACACTTATCTGTGGAATCTTTAAAAAACAAGTTCATAGGTACAGAGCACAGATAGATGGTTACTATAGGTTGCAGGAGTGCTGTGCAGGGGGTGAGGTGGGAGTCAGATGGATGAAGGGTGTCGACAGGTACAAACTTACAGTTATAAATTAAGTCATGGAAATGTAATGTACAGCATGGTTACTGTAGTTACCAACTTTCAAATATGAAATATAAGTATTGCTAAGAGTAAATCTTTAAAGTTCTCTTTACAAGAAAAAAATATTCTGTAACTAAGAATGATGACAGATGTTAACTAGACTTATTGTGATGATCATTTCACAATATATATAAATATCAAATCATGATCTACAACTTCAACTAATATAATGTCTGTTGATGATAACTTAATGAAAAATAAAATCACTTCTATGGCTTTGTATGTCATGCAGAGTAAGTGAGCCTTAGAGTGGCCTTTAAGCGCTTTGATTTTTACCTCTGGCTTCATCTCCTCCACTGCCCTCTTTGCCTGCTGTGCACCAGCCTCGCAGGTCATCTTGCTGTTCCTGGGCCTTAGACATCCCAGACGTGCTCCCCCACCCCAGGCCTCTGCAATCTGCTGTTCCCTGTGCCTGAACGGATCTTCCAGTATCAGCGCTCTCATACAGGGTGGTAAAGCACCATGACCCTTAGGAAATATTTTTTTGTTCACTTCTCAAGGGAGGGTATTTATTCTTGCTCCCAAAAAAAAATGGAGTTATAAAGGACTTTCATCTGTTTGCATTATCTTGAGCCAGTGTTTCTCAAACTCTGTAGTAAAAGACCAGGTTTAAATTTTTTTTATTTTCATGTTTCTGACCAATCTGTAGTCCTGTTGTCCCTAATAAAAATGCAGCTTGCTCTTCATGCCATTCCCCCATTTTAGTTTAACAACATCCCAATGGACTTATATTCTGCTTAAAAGAAGAATTGAGCCCAGCTGGTGTGGTTCAGTTGGTTGGGCATCATCCCATGCACCAAAAGTTTGCTGGTTCTGTTAGGTTTGATCGAACAATTGAATCAATAGCCCCTCCCCTGGGAACTACCACTTCACAGACCACATTCCACTTGCTAAGATAATTATCTCTCCCCTCGGATTTCCCAGAATCTGGGCCTGCACAGAGAATTCTCCATCCAGAAAAAGCCCGCCAAAAAGTCCTTTGAAAACCGCTGACTCCCGTCACTGGGGTGCTGGAGCCATTTGGGGCTCAGCCACTTAGTGTGCAGACAATCGAATAAATTTTAATCCCTCACCATTCTGGCCTCGTGTGTTCCTCCTTCAGGGACCTAACAGTTCAATTTCTGGTCAGGGCACATGAGCAGGTTGTGGCTCGATCAGGAGGCAGGGGACATGCAAGAGACAGCTGATTGATGTTCAGCTCTCTCATGGATGTTTCTCTCAAGATCTCTCCCTTTCTCTCCCCCCCCCCTAAAAATCAATTAAAATATTTTTTTAGATAAGTAACAGAAGAGTTGACTGATCACATACTTGGTTGTTGTGGCAGTATTAAATCCCTATTTCTAACCTTGATTCTATGTTTCTAAACTTGGTTCCAGAGGAGTAATAATTTTCAGGTTGGTGCTGTTATCAGTGGGGTATACTCCTATTGATGGTGGAAGTGGAGATCTTGGGGGGCCGCAGGAAGAAGAATTTCCTGAGGGAGGATGAGGTATTGTGGAAAGCTTTATTGATGAAGTAACATTAAGAGAGTTCCCCCTCCAAGATGCCATCTCACTCAGTCCTGCCATGGAAAATGTCCCATTTTGTCTTCAGCAGGGCTAGGATTAAAACCACTGCCCAGAATCTTTGCTCCATATTAAAGTCCCGTCCAGTCCAGCATCAGGATAGCTTAGCTCATGTTCCCAGCTGCAGTCCCTTGCTTCCAGGATCTCATGCAAGCTGGCCTGAAGCACGGAACGAGTAAGTGCTGGGAAGCAGAAGTGAAGCAAGAGAAACAAAAGAGCAGAAGTTTCTTTGGGGATTTTATCTAGAAGCTCAACCAGTGAATCTTTCTGGATTTCACACACTTGCAGTGGCTCCATCCCTCTAACCAGTCCATGCTTCCCCAGGCTAACTTCACTGCCCATGTGCCCATCTTCCCCTTCGTTGGAATCCTTTGCCCAGCGACCTGCAAGGAGTGGACCAGGGGTTTCCTGGGAAGCATGAAGTTCCTGCTTCCTGGTGAAGTTGCCCAGATGATCATGCCCTTTGCTTTCTTCCTGTTATTAATATCTAGCTAGATAAGATGGCAACAGTGCCACCCCAAAGAACACACTTTACAACCACTGATCCAGATGGGATCTCTTTTTTGGCAAGGCAGCTAATCATAGATGAGACCCTGTGGACACACATGAAATACTAAGTGTGCTAAAGGATCACAACAGTAGAATTATAGTTTGGGATGAGTTGCAAACTTTCTTCAAAGAGTTTCTCTTTCTAAGAGTGAAAAGATATTTAAAGTGATATGTTTTTAGTTCTGTTGTTTGCTTCTTCTTTAGATACCATTTGTCCACATATATAGTGAAATTGGAAAGGAAAATGTGTAGCCAAAAGCCAATTTGACATTCTAAAACACAAAGTCAGTGTAGGACATAGAATTAGAGGATAGCATATTATTCGATTATTAGATACTAGAGACCTGGTGCACAAAATTTATGCACTCGGCGGGGGGAGGGGGTCCTTCAGCCCAGCCAGTGCCCTCTTGCAGTCTGGGACCCCTTGGGGGATGTCCACCTGCTGGCTTAAGCCCGCTCCCCTGGCGATCGGGCCTAAGCTGGCAGTCAGACATCCCTCTGGCAGCCTGGGAACCCTCAGGGGATGTCCACTTGCCAGCAGGGAGCAGGCCTAAGCTGCAGTCAGACATCGTTAGGCTGCTGAGGAGACAGGAGAGGCTCCCACCACCACCGCTGTACTGGCAGCCATCAGCCTGGCTTGTGGCTGAGCAGAGCTCCCCCTGTGGGAGTGTACTGACCACCAGGGGCAGCTCCTGCATTGAGCATCTGCCCCCTGGTGGTGTGTGTCATAGTGACTAGTCATTCCCAGTTGTTCTGCTGTTGGGGTCAATTTGCATATTACCCTTTTATTATATAGGATAGAGGCCTGGTGCACAGGTGGTGGTCAGCTGGTTTGTCCTTAAAAGTGTCCTGGATCAGGGTGAGGGTCCCTCTGGGGTTCCTGGCCAGCCTGGGTGAGTGGCTGATGGCTGTTTGCAGGCTGACCACAGCCCCTTCAGGGTGGGATTTCCCACCATGGGGTGCCTGGCAAGCCTAGGTGAGGCGCCAGTGGCTGTTTGCAGGCTGGCCAAGTCCCCCAGCAGGATCCCTCATCCCATGAGGGTAGGACCATCCTGGGTGAGGGGCTGATGTTTGTTTGCAGGCTGGCCCCAGCCCCCAGCCACCCAAGCTCCCAGCAAGGCTGGCTGGAAGCAGGTATCTGGGGTTTATTTTTCTTCTATAATTGAAACTTTGTTGCCTTGAGCAGAGGCCACAGCCGGCCTAGGCAGGCAGCTTCCTCTATCACCGGGGCAACCAAGCCTCCTGTTTGCTCTAGCTCTGTGACTGCCGGCTGCCATCTTGGTTGGTTAATTTGCATATAGTCACTCTGATTGGCTTGTGGGCATGGCTTGGGATGTAGCTGAGTGATGCAATTAGCATATTACTTTTATTAGATTAGATATCAACCACATCATTAGATATACATCTGATATTTTAACTGGATGATATTATATAAGGATATTTTCTCAGGTAACATCTCTGGGAAGTGTCAATGTAAGAAATGTCCAAACCTGTAAGAATTTTTATGAGTTTATTTACACCAAACTGATGACAATTGCCAAAAAGCAAAATCTCAGCAGATTGAGAAAATGCACCTTATTTTATACATTGAAAGCAAAGTGCGGAGGAGGGAAGTATCTCTGGGATTGGATAAAAAGTAAAACATTTGTGGGTATAGGATAGTTAACAGTCAATAATTAGCATGATAATAACAATGAGGGCATTTATGGTCTCTGCTCTGGCTTGGTGGTTGTGCTTTGAGGGGTCCAGAAAAAAGGAAATTACTTTGATATTCCAAAGTTACTGTTATGGGATATGTTTTCTTAGTTGCAAAAAAAAAAAAAAAAAAAAAAAGACGACAGACAGGGTCAGTTAAAGTAAAGCTTGACTTTTGTTAGGGAAAAATACCCACCTAGGACATGACTACCAGCTATGAACTGCTTTTAGTGAGAAAGTTTCACTTTCAGACCGTTTGTGTCCTTACTTTAGTTCTGGAGTTTGTAAGACCACCATTAGGCCTCCCCTGAGCTTGCCAAGTTTATTATGTGGCCTCTTTTTCGTCCACAGAAGTTATGAATGGAACTGAATCTATTAAAAATCACTGGGTCCAAATTGCAACTTCTTTAATTATGTAAATAATTATTAACAAGTCATTTCAATAGAAACATTATTCATTAGGGAGTTTCAATATCTACTTATTAGATAGAAATGGACCTTTTGTCATTCAAGTATGAAAATAAATAGTAATTAGATTTAAATTTTTTCTTTTAATCTGGCCATAAATTTTCAGTGCCAAATAAATTGCATGATCTTTTTTTTAATTAACATTTTATGTTCTAAAGCTGTGAGGGGGCAAAAGTATATTTAGATTACTTTAAAAATATAACATGTTTTTTGCTCCAACTCCTATCCCCCAAGTATAGTAAGGATTTTCAAGGGCACCAAATCTTTAACATAGCTGGATTTCTGACAAAAATCTATCCCAAAGGGATATTGTTTGGGAATACAATTTAAAATTTCATATCAGCTCTTACTTTTGGGTCATTACATAAAACTATTGAATAATTTGAAAACTTACTTTTTATTTTGTATTCAGTATGGAGATTTATCCCCAGAGTGGGGCTTTTCTGATGCAAAATTGGAATGCTCATGTAGTCACAACAGCTGTCCCCACACCATGTGGTATCTTCCATTACTTTACTAAAGAGATGAATTTTTGGCCCAGTGTCTCAGTAATAATGGACACACATGGTTTTACGTGGCAAAGCCGTATGCTTATGCATTCATTTGACTTTCACAGCTCCAATTGGCTCCAGCTTAGAACAAGGAGAGCACATTCACACCATGGCCACCCTCATAGCTGCCTTAGTGGCTGGGTCACAGTAGGCTCTGTTGCTTCTAAAGACCCAACTAACTATTGCTGAGGAATTGCACATTCACCAAAGAGAAAATAATGACTTGCTAAAAGTATTCTCTCTCAAAGGTTTCAGATTATGGTCCTAATTATTATTGATCTCTCTTAATATTAATAGAAATCACGGCCATGAAATAACTATGAAACTAAAAAGAAAGATTATTCTAGTAGTTGATAATTTTTCGGGATATCAGTCCAAATATTTGATTTAATTCTTTTCCTTCCCAGAAAAAGTGGCACTATACTTGTAGACTCATTTTATTAACAGGGAATTTAATAAAAATTTGAAAGCCCATTGCTCATATATACGGCATATTTGGAAAACCATTCTCATAAAACTAGTAATTATTTTTACGAATTAGTTTACCATGTGAAACAATACATATATATTATTGACATTTTAAACAATTTTATTTGCTCCAAAAATAGTTATAATTAATCAGAAGTAAATGTAAGATGATTTTATTTAGTGTGAAATTGCATTGATATACTGTATAGTTTGACTACCATATCTCTGCAGTGTCAACTTAATGCTCTTTTTGGTATGAGTTTATACTATAAGCTTATATTTAAATTCTTACCTCTTTAGCATTTCTGAAATGAACTGGTACAGTTATTTAAAAGTTTTGATTTTTTAACAATAAAAATATGCTTTCCTTGAAAATTCCAGTTATGTCCCTCTGAATAATACTTTTTCCCCTAAACAAAGTAAAAACAAGCAGAAAGAAAGAAAGCCTTCAGTGTAAAATTTTAATTACCTGATATGGAAAATTAGAT
Organism: Murina feae; assembly: GCA_004026665.1. NCBI lineage: Eukaryota > Metazoa > Chordata > Mammalia > Chiroptera > Vespertilionidae > Murina > Murina feae. The sequence goes on from PVJC01010375.1 coordinate 40,108, forward strand.
TTCTGATATCATTAAATATCAAAGAAATTTCAACCATACCCAATGTAGGCTACTTTTTTATGTGAATTTATGCATGGATCTTAAGCGTTGTACTGATGAATATGTTGGAGGCTTTCAGCATTTAGTGGATACAAAATAGAATGATTGATAAAATCCTCCCTACTATTGGCTATTATTTACTGACTCTTAAGTGGCAGGTTGTATTTATGCCAATTTATCTGCTTCAGGGAACATTCTTGATAGCAGAACAAAGTGAATAAAAGTAGTTTGCTTTGCAAATGAATGCAAATGGCAGCGCCTTTGGGAAAGCCCTTTAACAGGGCAGTGCACTCTGATTATGAGTGAAGCTGCCATTTGGACTTGGTGAAAAGAGCACGCTTGAACCATTGATTGGGGGAGACAGTAAAAAGTCAGGAAGGGCCCCCTTAAGCTTGCAGTGAGGCAGGCGGATGTCAGTGCGGTGAGAACACAGTGGGAGAATGACAGGGAGGATTAGTGTCAGGGAGAAGCTTGGCTGTAGCTGTGGAGATAGTCCCTGGGGTCGCTCACCTCTGACTGCGGTTCTGTGCTGATGGTTCTGTAGTGCAAACGCCCTGATGTACGCCTGTTCATTATCGGAAATGCTGATTAGCAAAGGTATTTGTCTCAGAGCTTTCCTTCTTTTTAATTAAAGAAAAATAAAGTGGGCTTCCTCCATCTTGCTGCTGACTCCTAGAGAATTGTTTAATACCAGATTGTTTACTACCCTTGGTAGGGAATAGTTTAATGCTAAAATGTAATGTGAAATAATTGTACATGTTTGTTATTTGATAATAGTTTGGTGTTTTTTTTTTTGCTTTGCTCAGCTTTGGGTTTGACCAACTGGTCATGCTGAATAAAATGCAGAGAATGTGCTTGAATGTTTGCTTTTGGGGGGAAAAAATCTAATATTTCAAGGTATTTTATTCAAATTAATAATTTGATTAATTTTTAGGAGCTGTTTACATTTCAAAAATGCAGTGTTGCTTTGCACAGACATGGTTTAAGTGTTGGTCCCATGAGTATCTAATTTCTGCTTCCAAATTTTATAAAATGGTAACATTTGATAAGTTAGACTTTTTGAAAATACATGATTTTTAGAATATTGTTACTTAGAATGAACAAAATAGATCTTTGTCTCTATGATTCTTGATCTCTACATTTACTTGTTGACATTTTCATTTATGCTTATACTTGAAAGAAAACAATAAAAACCTTATTTTTAAAAAACTTTAAAGTATAGTGACTATATATGAGGCATTTGTAAGCAGCAGTGACATAATGCATTTCATAGGCTTTGTGAGTGTTTTCTCACTAATGCAGAACTGACTTGTCTTTTTATTTTTTTCCTAATTTCTTCAAAAGCCTGACTTCACAATATTTCTGCTTTTTTATTTGGTATACATAGGAAAATGTAAAAGGCTTCTGGAGCTTTGCATTCTGATGTTAAACATGCAACCCAAACCTCTATCTGAACTATTAGATACATTGTAATATTACTGTTTTTGCAAAAAGCATTTTGCCAATAGTTTGTTTCACAGGTTTATTAAATGTATTAGCAAACATTTTTTAAATTGTCTTTTTTTTTTCCTTAATATTTTGCAGGCACCTGAATGGACAGAAGAGGACCTCAGCCAGCTGACAAGAAGTATGGTTAAGTTCCCAGGAGGGACCCCAGGTCGATGGGAAAAGATTGCTCACGAATTGGGTCGATCGGTGACAGATGTGAGTTCACTCAGATTTGCATTGTATGGAGAGTGAAAATCCAGAAAAGCCAACTCTGTAGAAGGTAGACATAAATGCCTCCACCATTATCTTTGGAGAAAGGCTACAACCCTTTTAGGACCTGGAAGTGAACCATTAACGAAATAAGCAAGAAGCAGATTTCAGCCAGTTCCATGATCCACAGTTAACAGCTATTCAAGGAATTCCAGTGTTTGGAGACTTAAGCTAGTTTTGTATTTAGAGTGACTCCTTCAGCTTTGGGCGGAAAAATAGCTCTCAGACTTATCAGAATTAGAAAAGTTATATTTCATAAAAAGGGGAAAAAATAAAGTTTTATTACAGCTGGATCTTTTTAACGCAGGAATTATACAGATTCCTTGTAGGTATTTAGACAGGTGGTTTGAATTAATTAAATCAATAAGATCCCTATGTTTGTTTTTATCTTAAGGATGATGCCTACCATCTATTTTGACAAGTTATTTAAAACTCTTTCCCCCCCCCCCAAAAAAAATACACAGACACATGTAATATGAAAAGCCATACCTAGCATTTTTAAAAAAAACAAAAGTGTTTACCTGGACCAGTGTTAGATTTATCACTTTGGATACTTTTATTGAGGAAACTTAAGGCAGAGAATCTTATTACAACATCTACCACAGCACCAGACAAGTACTACTCAGTAAATGTTTACTTGATATTGAAAGAAATTTTTATTTTCATCAATATGATCCTTATTTTTACAGATAATAGTAAGTAATCTTTACTAAATACGTTCTTTACTGAATTTATTTAAATTATTTACTTTAAATAAATCCTGTAGATCTAAAATATTTATGGGGTTACTGAAAGCAAAGATTCAAATGTCCTCCTCAATTCCATTAATAAATGGTGAACCTTTTTTTGATAATGAACAATTTAAAACCCTGAGAAATGATTAATAAGCACAACCACCAAACGGAAAAGCTTGTTACATAAAATGCTATTACCTTTTTGTAGTAAATTACAATCTTTTAATTTAAAAACAAACTTATAGAACATATTACTGTCAATTTTTTAAATAGTTATTGGAGAGTTTTAAATTATATATAGGAATGTTTTTAATGCCATATAGATCTTTTTTAAATTACTCTTAAAATACTACTATTTGGATTTTATAAGATGTTTATTATTTTGACTTCAGAGTTAAAGTTTGATCCTGTGGGAAAATAGCATTTATATCTTGTAACTTTTTTTTTTTTTTTTTTTTTTTGCTGTGTTTCATGAGGAGACCAGTTATCTTAGGTTACTGGGAAAAGAACCATAAGTATACATTTTAAGTACTATGACCCTCTAATTATACAACTACTAGAGGCTCAGTGCATGTGCACTGGGGGTGAGGGAGGCCCCTCAGCCCAGCCTATGCCTTCTCACAGTCTGGGAGCCCTCAGGGGATGTCAGACATCCTTAGCACTGCCATGGAAGCGGGAGAGTCTCCCGCCAGTGCCACTGCGCTTACCAGCCATGAGCCTGGCTTCTGGCTGAGCAGTACTCCCCCTGGGGAGCATCTGCCCCGTTGTGGTCAGTGGGCATCATAGTGACTGGTTGGGTGTTCCACTGTTCAATTGATTTGCATATTAGCCTTTTATTATATAGGATGTACTGTTAATATAATGATTAACAAAAATTACTAAAACAATTTTCAAAACGTTATCAAACCAATATTGGCTTAATAGGGCTCAAATTATTAGTTAATTGTCAAATGAGAAATAATAGTTCATTAATTTAGTGTCTCTTATGAAAGACAGCTTTTAACTTTTTAAATAGTATTTCTTTGAGGCCTTATAGTTAATAATGCCAAAGGCAGATAGGTTATTGAATAGAGCAGTATTTTACATTAACTTGTCATTATCATCTGCTTAAATTTTTAATTTTTAAGAGGAGAGAAATGAAAGTTTAAATGCTAAGAATATACATGATGTAACCACAAGAGCCTTGAGATGACTAGTTAGTATCATAGATCTAGAAAATCTAAACTAATAAAAGCGAAATAGTAAAATTAACTGTTTCT